>RYFJ01001046.1:0-192279 GCA_003991445.1 Oryza meyeriana var. granulata | reverse complement strand
ACCAGGCGATAAACGTTAACGTGCAATCACCCTGATCTCGCGCTCGATCGCTCGCAATAGCGATCGTAGGCGAACGCTCGAAAGGGTACCACGAACACACAAACACACAGTCTGACCGCTTTGAGCCCGACTGATGAGATAAGGATGGGTGAAAAGCTTACTGCTCCCATGGACACGGCCGGATGAGTGCTTCGATCACAATATCACTAAGCAATATTAATACACACACACCTTTAATAATCCAATTCAATCATATCTCTCCTTTTGACTAATAAATCTATATGCCTAACAAAATGTGCAAATAACACAAAGCAGGCAACAGGTCGCTAAGCTAGCGTCAGAGTCAAAAGGCAGCCATCGATGTCAAAGCGGAAAGCGGTGTTGCTACTGAGGTTAGCCTAGTTCATTTCATTCATCCACATTTTGAAAAATCTGGAGGATAGACACTGAGCGCAAGGCAAGTACTTCGAGTTTCTATACCAACGCTTCTGGCTTTCTCCTTTAGTTGCGCTTACAGTTGCGGGCAGTGCAGTGTCGCCTTGCACTCGCACCATAACAGTTCGTACATACGCTGAGGATTATTAGAATATAGGGTTTTGGCCGGTGTCATGGTAAGGGATTGAGGGTTGCTGCACCCACTACGTTGCAACAAATTGGAACCAGCTGCGAACTGTGTGGCGGAAAAGCAGCGTGTACACGCCGGAAACTGCAAGTGCCATATCCTTCTCAAGAACCATCGCACATAATCCACTGATAATCTCATCCTCTGTAACGCGTTTTGATGGCTATATTACTCGCTGTTACTCGTACTGCCAGTGCTGTTGGGATACTAGCTATAGCAGATCATATCAGACGAAAATCATATTTCCACGCGTGCAAAGTTAGAGACGTAGTTGTATGCGATTCGGATGAGGCGATGTATTAATTGCTATCTGGTAGATAGTTCTTCAAGCGCTTGCTGATAGTGAGTCAAGACGCAGGAGTCGGTGGTGTGCATTCACGAAAAACTGTCCAAGAACGAAACGAGATGGGAGAGATAAGCAATTGCAACCGGCAACAGCGTAAAACATGCCCAACAGTTGGTTCTCCTGAGCTGGATGGGCGTGGAGTCGATGATAAAGCGGATATATTCAGATATTCGTGTCAGAACTGCTCAAGCAGCGATGGGTAATACATTGTGCAACCCAACGATCTACGAGGCTCTCGAGGAATGGAGCTAGGCATAGGTGGTGTAGATCGCGCCGTGCGTCAGGTTTACTAGATCGTTGCTGTTATTGGCTCTACGCAAAATTGCAAAGGCGGGGGACTGAACCGCCGAAAGCGGCGAGCGACATGCAAAGCGACTGATATGCAATGCCTCGCTTGATCGATTTAGAATAGTTTTAGATCTCAATATGAGCGGTTCAACTTTTATAGTAAGTGTATTTCCGCATGGTACTTTTTTTTAAAAAAAATTATATAAATTGCATCTTAAAAATTATGCTACATAACTAATTTTATAAGTTAAATACAAATTACTCCACTACAATTAACACTACGTATAAAAGCCCTCATGTTAACTTTGCGTGATCATCTTATACTTCTCACCCTCCAGATGTAACTTCAGCCCTAAGCATCGATGAAAGTAGTGCTTGCGATGAATCACATAGCCAGCTACAGTTAAATGGTCATTGATAGAATATCTGTTTGGGACTCTTGGCGAGCAGACATAAGTGTCACAGGGAGTGCGAGGGCGCAGGAGCAAGCTCAGATGTGGCTGCCAAGTACCGAAAAACCAGAATGCAAGTGCAAATACATAAGACGGTTAGCGAGTGTTGCTAGATCGTTGCCAGCGATCCGACCAATCTGTTTTCAGTTGCCGAAATTTTTTTGAATTTTTATATTTATTTATCCCAACAGATCTGCAAACTAACGATTTTTGTTGACACAAATTAGCAAAAATAGACCTCAGGCACTCCATGGCGCAGGGGAATTTTGCAGTAGTCAAAACCGGCTAGACGGACCGTACCGATATGGCCCCCCCGACGGCCGTAACAGACATTTTGCAGGCGGGCCAACCGCTCAACATAACCAAACCATCCACGCACACATAAAACGACAAACACGCCTATACGAGGCCGCGGCACAGGGGCGTACGAACTACAAAAATGGACCTACGGGGCAGGTACATTCTCCATACGGACGGGCAACTTGCCGCACGCTAGAGTGGAGAAAGCCGAGTTTATGAGCTTGCCAGCAACCACTAGCGAGGCCGGTTATTCGATAGCGTAAATGTCGGTACCCGATTCCGCGGCGACATCCTATCGGCACCCGTCAGAAACATGCAAAGAAAAAAATTAGATTTGAAAATTAATTATCGAAATCAATTCATTCTCATGTGAGTAGAGACTGTTGTACAACTCATATATACCTAGCGAAACGCATACTGTCCCGGCAACCACAGCTATCTGGCAAAACCTCACGAGCACACACGCGTCTCACCAGTAGTCTGCATGCGCTAAGTTGGCAAATCTCAAAGGTTTGTATGACAGTTAACTCCGTGTGTTCAGGCAACCACAATTGTCCCACAACCCGCCGGGAAATGTCTTCGTCCGTGAAGTTGAGCACTCGACATTCATATTCTTTGATCAGATTACGTCAGAAACATGTAGATCGAACAACCACAAAAAACCACCACGAACCACACCAAACACCAAACCCCACCCCCAACGAAAAAAATCCCCCCATCCCAAAACAAACCAAAACACACAAGACACAAACAACACACAACACACACCAACTAAAACACCAAAAACCCAACACCAAAACACACGAACAAGACGCACCCACAAGAAAAACAACACCACCAGCATACCCACCCGACCCCACAAAACACCCCCCCAAACACACTCAAAAAAAAACAAAACCAAAAAAAAACCAAAACACAAAACAAACCGAGTACCCAAACCACAAAAAACAAACACAAAACCCAACAAAAACCCCAAAAACAAAAACACAAACAGACACCCAAATCAAACACCCCTCCACCAACCCAACCACACACACCACAAACCAAAAAAAAAAAACACCCAACCCAACAACCAAAACACAAACCAGAGAACCATACACACAATAAACAAAAACCAATAAACCACCCAAAAAAAAAACCCAACCACCAACCCCAAAACACCAAACAACACCACAAACACAAAGAAACAAGAAAACCCCAAATAACCAACCAAACAACCACTAACAACCCCATAACCACGCGCCAAACTGACAGACAATAAACCCCAACAACCAAAACAAAACACTACCACAAATAACCAAATCCACAAAACCCCAATCAAACCCACCCACAAACAACAACCACCCCACCAAAAACCCAACGGCAAAACCAACCACACACAAAACCAAACACAACAACAAACCACCAGAGGAATACGTCGTTTGATCGTATGAGCGTAAACGAAGTAAGTGGTTCATCAGGAAAACGTTAGAATTAAAAAAACATTATATTACAACAGGACAAACTATTACAGACCACAAGTCTACGGGCCCGACCGTAACCTCTAGGTCTCTTCGGACTTCCACTGGCGCTCGCACCTGTCCCTGGAGTACGTCAACGGATCTGTTGGTATTAGCACGGCCAGCGCGGTCGTCTCACGGTGGGCAACCGGTGTCGTCTTGTGACGGAGCTCCTGAGCGCGGAGGCACTACTTAGTACTCGTGGAATCTTCCTTGCCCTGTCCTCCTCCTCGTCCTCTAAGTCGTCCCCCTCGAAAGGACCCGGCCCAACCGCTGCGCTGCGCGTAGGACGGTCCCCTCGTGGAGTCATAGCACGTCTCCGATTCCTCTGAAGAAATACAGCTAATAAGATGCAAGGCAAATATTCATATAAGAGCCTATCAAATGCATGCCAAACCTCATCTCTACAACCCTTCTGTTTTGCCCTCCAACCTTATCATAGCTAATTGTATATTTGAATTTCTCTCAATATGCTAACGATTGACCTTACCCAAGATTCGTACCTCAGATTGTTGACAATATGAGAGTACATCTCTGTTCAACAAATGCAGAGGTCATGTTTCTATGATATTTTTCAACACCTGTCAGTAACATGAATGCTCACGTCACGATTGAAACTTGCCAATAATCTTTCCATTTACGCCTTGAATGCGTCACCGCCATGGACACCCATCCTTCATGCACTTCACTTCATATACTGATTTGTTTGACTACAAAAACACAAAAAAAACACGACCGAGAACTCCCTCTGAGTGACACCGTCCATTGTTTAACTGCCTCCTTTAAATCTTCTACATATGCGTACTTAGCCCCTGAATGACCTATTCTGCTGTATAACTCCCAAACGGCACATGATGCGCTCGGAGATAGTAAGTGCAGAGAAGTCCTCGTTGCTCCATTCTGTAGGCATCACGTTGTCCTCATCAGACGAGTCATCATACTCTGCATGCTCATTTTTCAGAATCTTCTCTAGCCATTTTCTTGGACGATCGTTCGAATGTTCTCCCTCATCTCCACACATGTTTGCCTGTCTATCTTCTTCATTCCTTCTTCATTTTCTTCTATTGTTTCACTATCACACTCCCGCGTACTTGGACCCTCATCATCTTGTACGGGCATTGCACCAGCGTTGTTATCTTTCTCATATATGGACACAAGTATGCCCAATGGCCAGCCACGTTGAAATGCATTTCCACATACCATCTCCAAGTGGCAGATAGCAATCCACTGGCATCAGTTCCAAAAAAAATTCAAACACGACTGACTACTACTTAGATATACAAGGTTATCCGCTGAGCTCATGAGGTCCAGTCGAAACCCTCGCATCAGCCATTTTGTATACTGATTCAAAACTTCTCTCAAGCTGGCCTATCAATACCCTTAGCGTTAAACTAACTCCGACAGATCTACACCGTCTGGACCATATCTCACATTCCCTTGCCGTGAAATAACTGAAATATCACCTTATTTTGACATATCTGTTCATGAAAAATACAGTTAAACTAGGTACCGACCATCCTCCTAACATCTAAAACCGTGTATTCCAGATTTTATAAGTACCATTTGTACAAAAAATAAGTCATCTAACAGATTAACTAAAACTATAGATCTATATAGTACTATACACATAACTAGTACATTACTACATCAATTCTTACATACAAATAGAAATTGCAAAGGAACAATGGATTTTACCTGAGGCAAATCAGCAAACGGACAGAGCTTCGCTACTAGTTCGCCCTCTCAGCTCTCTCCTTTTTTTTTCTAATTTGAGTGAATTTTATGACAGTTCCTTTTTTGAGTCTGGGAGGGGGGTTTTATACCCGGGGCTAAAAACCGCCTCCCAGAGGGCGGCAAGGGGGCCGCCTGCAAAAAAAACCGCCCTGAAAATGGGCGACTTTACAGGCGGCCCGAGGTGTCCGGGAGCCAAAACCGCCCTTTCAGAGGGCGGTTTTTGGTATATTTTACAGGCGGCCCCCTTGCCGCCCTCTGAGAGCGGCGGTTTTTGGGAGTCCGGGCCGCCTGCAATGCTGACGGCCGTCGGCGGGGAGAGGGGGCCAACGGCCGTCAGCCATGTCATAAAATCCCCTCTGGGTGGGCGATTTTTAAAAATCGCCCTCCCAAAGGGCGGCGGGAGTCTATTTTTGTAATTTTTTCAAACAAAAATCTATTTTTTAAATCTTTTAATAAATAAATATAAAAATCAAAAAAATTCTCAGTTAGCCCTCTTTTGGATGGTCTGAAATTTCAGCCCATCAGCATATATAGGCCGAAAATTTAGACTAAAATCTTGGTCCAAACCCATGATTAAGGGCTAGGGCTATCAATTTAAAGTCAAATTACGGCCCATCTATACAGATGGGTCGGGATTAGAACGAGACCATGCATTGCACAGGCCTCTCTCATGGGCTAAGCCAAACTATAATCAGATGGATCATAGATTAGGCCTAGTTTCTGTAGAAATCCAAAACTTGATTTTGCTTCGCTTCCCTCCGCCCGAAAAAGCGCGCGCGAGACATCTGGACAGAGCAAGAAGAACAAAATCGTCACGATTAACGAGTGCTTATCCATAAACGATTGATGGCTCTCGAAACTTCGTCACGCGGCCGACCCCGCCTTTCCCCCTCTCTGGAAAACGCGACACGACTCCGGCGCCGACCTCCACGTACCCCCTGCACCGCCCGCGCCACGCGTCCGCGGCGCCACGCCGCTCGCATCCCCCGGTTTATTATTAAACCCCGGGCGCGCACGCGGCAGCATCCGTCGACTCGTCGTCGTCGTCATACGTATCGCAGCAACAAGAAACGGCAGCAGCAACGCAACGCTCGAACACAAGCGTTCGTCAAGCGGGAGCAAGGATATAGAGAGAGAGAGAGCAGAGGGGCAGAGTGAGCGGCGATGGCGCAGGAGAGCCTGAGGCTGGTGTCGCACCCGATCGCGGCGCACGACGGGCGGCTGCCGCGGCACTACACGCTGGAGGGGCAGGGTGCGAAGAAGGACATCTCGCCGCCGCTGGAGTGGTACGGGGTGCCCGACGGGACGCGGTCGCTGGCGCTGGTGGTGCAGGACATCGACGCGCCCGACTCCCCGAGGGAGCCCATCGTGCCGTGGACGCACTGGTCGTCGCCAACATCCCGCCCTCCGTCAGAGGGCCTCCCCGAGGGCTTCTCCGAGCAAGGAGAGTCGACCCCGCCGTCCGCGAAATTCGGCGGCATCCAGTGAGGGCGTCAACGAGCTGAAAGAAGCAGCCTGGCTGGCGCGGCCCCCATCTCCTCGCCCGCGGCCACGCGCATCCAGTTCAAGCTCTACTCCACCCTCACGACGAGGTTCACTCCAGGCTGGCAACAAGGCAAGACATCATCCGCGTGGCACCTTTGAATGGATTGTAGTTAGGAGTTTAATTAAACTGCGCTTGATGCTTGCAGGTGACCAAGGACAAGCTGATGGACCAATCGAGGGGCATGTGCTTGGAGAAGCCGAGCTCACGGCCGTCTTCTAAGACGCGAGCGCTCTGCATTTTGGCACCCCTGTGACGTAGTAGTATGCTTTGTTTGAGGAGGCTAGTACAATTGGCAAACTTGTAACTCTGATCCAATAAAACCAAGTCACTTGGGTGGTTGTATTCTGCATGCGTCTTTGCAACTGTAACATCTGATACGTCGCGTATTAGTTAATTAGAGAACGGTTGCACGTAGCAAGTACGACTTGGACCGATTCGAAAGTAGGCACGTCGGCCTTTATCTCTGTGGGAAAAACGAACTGGGATCACATCATTACAGCATGCGTGGTCTCTCACGTTCTCACCTTCACCTTGCACTCAATCGTAGGTTCAATCGTAGGTTAACTACTACTAAACACCAACACGTCCAAACAGTACAGCAACGCGTTGTAACAACCTAGCGCCGAGGCGTGGCGCGGCGCCTAGAGCTGGATGGTAACGCCCCTGGCGCCCAAGCCGGAGAGCCGCTCGCCGGCGGGGCCGTCCCTCTCCCCTCCGCCGCCCCTCGACAGGTCGTGCCGCGTCGCGTCGAACTTCTCGCCGTCGCCCCACAGCGCGTAGGCCTCCTCGCCGTGCGCCGCGTCGTCGCCGATCATGAGCTGCTCGTCCGGCATCCGCAGCGGGATGAACAGCCCGATGCCGAGCAGGATGGCCGTGGTGACCACGAGGTTCCACGCTGTCACGAACGCCGCGCCGGCCAGCTGCTTGCCGATCTGCTTGATGCCGCCGCCGTAGAATGCGCCGCGGAGGCCCGGCACCGAGGACTCGAGGGAGAAGAGCTCCGGGGTGCAGAGGCCGTGAGGATGCCGCCGAGGAGCCCCGCCACGGCGTGGGTATGGAACACGCCGAGGGTGTCGTCCACCTTCATCAGCAGCGCCGACTTCTTGTGCAGGATCATCATGGTGAACCACGGCACGCTGCCGGCGAAGACGCCCATTACCACGGCCGCCCAAGTCTGCACCAGCCCTGGTGCATGCAAAATTGCAAATGTAACATACACATTACTGCATGCCAGGCGGCAAAATGAACACAGCGCAACACAACACAAGAACTGCAAACAGAACTTAATACACATGGAAATTTTCAATTTGCAACGGATCAGAGTTATAATATAGATTTATTATTGATCAATGTATGATTTTTTGGATTCTGTTAAATAACGCCACTAGCCGTAGTCAAAATAAATTAGGAGTTATTCTGTCAATAACCGTGATTACTGTTGGTTACCGACAAGCACCGATAAATTGTGAAATTGAATTTTAGTTTCGAAATGCTGTTGAATTTGGCCAGTTTACTGAGCGGTTTGTTGTTCGTACCAGCTTCAATGATCACGAGAACTACACGTACGTATTCATCAGAAATAGTATGAAGGGGATTTTCGTGCAGTACCTGCGCCGGGGGTGATGCAGACGAGGCCGGTCATCATTCCCTGCACGGCTCCGATAACGGACGGCTTGCGGAAGAAGATGACGTCGAGGCAGGTCCACATGAGGAGGCTGGTGGCGGCGCAGACGTTGGTGTTGAGCACAGCCACCGACGCCGCGATGTTGGCGGCGTACGGCGCGCCGCCGTTGAACCCCGCCCACCCCATCCACAGCAGCCCGCCGCCGGCGATCATCAGCAGGATGTTGTTTGGGGAGAACCGCTCCCGGTCGCTCTTCAGCCTTGGCCCCACCTGTCAGCCACACGCATCAAACGTTTAACTACGACTGGTAAAACAGCTATCGTTGCATGCCTCGACTCCATCGTGCACATGCATGCTACACGATGAAACTTGTTGATTTTCAGATTCTATGTGATTTTGTATTGAAAAGAGAAAAAAAGTTAATTTTTACATGGATTAGGAAAAAATTGCATTCTAAACGTGCGTACCTAGAAGTAGGATCCTCTAAAGTCACACGACTTTGTTATTAATGTATTAGCCCAAGAAAACTCCAACCTTTATATCAGTGATAAAGTCACTTTGACTTAAAAAGATAGAGGATCATAATCGGCGTGACTAGTACGTTCATAGCAAATTTCAGCTAGCCAAATCACATAAATCAGGAGGTTATAGTGCTGTTTCTCTAATAGAAACAGGGGAGGCTCTACCTCTCTTAAAAAAAAGAACTTGCTGTTTTCTCTATTCTTGACCCAAACCATGAGCCACACAAGTTGGATAACACGAGAAGCAATATCACCAGATATTTTAGCGTGCAGTTACTATCGACGACGATATATTAAATTTCCGGTCGCGATACTAGTCTGAATTTCCAGGTGTGAAACCCATATAATTTCTTAAAACTCGCGTGTATTTGCTTGCTGTTGCAAAGTGGCACAGACGATTGCGACCCCCAAGCACAACAGCAACCGCAAGAAAGAAGAAAAAAACGGAGCGCGCGAAGTCTTCCGGGCTCGGCAGGCAGCGGCAGCCATCACCGCCGCCCACCAGCCGAAGCAAATGGACACGGTTCCAATGTTCACACATCCATGTAGTAAAGGTGCTAGCCTTTTATTGTGCAGCTATCAGTCTATCAGCAACATGCTATGCATCATGTGATTTGATTTCCCAAACGGTAGAAAAAAATCTACAACTCCCTCAGTTTAGGAGATATAAGGATTTCTATGATTAAATCAAAATATTATTTTTTATTTTAGTTATTAATTTTTAAATTACTTATATTCTCATTCTAAACATCTGATTGTCTTTGAAATCATTAAAATAATAGATATCAGTGTAGAAATGCTTATACTATGATATAAAATTTAAATCTTATAAATATTTATATTTTAAAATTGATGGAGTTAAACAGATGATGCATTAGTTCCCTTTTGCTTCCAACTTTGAACGTGTAGTGGTACTTGCAGGTCAGGCCGAGACAACTGTACGTGGATGTACTAAATTCTATCGAGAGTTTTGTCATGGCGTCATGGAGTGTGATGCATTTCCATGAGACTGATGGGTCAAACAAATGGTACAGGATAGTACTGGTACCTAACACGCGTTGGCCAAACCCGCGACGCCGGAAACAGTGAAGTCGCCGGATCAGAGCCGGCCAGGGTAGGTGACGTCACGATTCCGACAAGGACATGTGATCCAATTGAGGAGAGGAAACAAACGAGACGATGTAGGGAGGAGACGTACCCAGTAGGCGGCGGTGAAGCCGGCGATGCCGGAGGAGAGGTGGATGACGTAGCCGCCGGAGTAGTCGATGACGCCCCAGCGGTAGAGGAAGCCGCCGCCCCAGAGGCTGAAGGCGCCGACCGTGTAGGAGAGGAGGAGCCAGAGCGGGGTGAAGGCCATCCAGGCCTTGATGTTCATGCGTCCGAGGACGGACCCGGCAAGCAGCACCAGCGTGATGGCGGCGAACTCGAACTGGAACAGCACCAGCGTCGCCTCCGGGTAGAAGGGCTCGGTGCGCGGGATGGCGCCGTGCGCGGTGGCCGGCAGCGTGCCTGCCGACGAGGTAGCTCTGGGTCAGCGCCACGCGGCCTTGCCCAGAACGCAGCAGCTGGTCGCCGAACGCCATGCGGAACCCGACCAGCACCCACACCAGCAGCGACGACGCGTAGGCGTACAGCGCCATGAACGCCGAGTTCACCGCCCACTTCTTCTTCACGATGCTGCCGTACAGCACCACCAGCCCAGGCATGGACTGGATCCCCACCAGCGTCGACGCCGTCAACTGCCACGCGTTGTCCCCCTTGTTCAGCCACTCCGGCACCGCCGGGAGGTTCGCCGAGTACGCGCCGCCGCCCGCCGCCGCCGCCATCTCCTCCTTCCCTTCCCGCCCACCCCGCGCCGCGCGGCACGGACGAATTAAGTCTGCTCCGGTGCCGGACGAGAGGAGACGCGAATCACAAGTGGCGCGCCCGCGCGTTTGACAGCGAGCCGACTCGACACTTCATATTGTTGTTGTCAACCGGTTCCGCAACATTGCGTACTAGAGTACCACTATTTTGGCGTGTTTCATCGTACAGGTTAACGGCAACGCAGGATCCAGAAAACAAATAAATAAGAAAAATACAAAATTTTGACACAAATACATTAAAATAGAGAATACAAAATACAATAAGAATAGCTGTTTAAATATATCTAAAAATAAATGTAGAAATTAAATAAGAGAGATAAACTTAAAAGAAAATTTTCGAACAATTTAGAGCACCTACGAACTTTACTTCAAAATCTACTACATTGAGTTATTACTTAAGAATCTGATAGGATTTAAAAAGCTCCGATTCTTTATTTCAAAAGGATAAATAAAAAAATTTCTATAGAATTTAAATCCTACAAATTTTCTATACAAACCATATATTTTAAAGAAAACTAGTTAATAATTAGTAGGATCAGTTCATAATGGCCACGAAACGGCCAATGAGATGGCGAGGGGAGCAGGAGGCAGCCTCCGAGTCAACGCCGGTGGCAGCCATTTTTCGCGAGATGTGGCCCATGGGATGCGGTGGTGTGTCCCGCGATGCACCTTTTCTTCCTTAGTTTTTACTTAAAACCTTTTCTCTTCTCCATCTAGATGTGGCATGTCTTGGTTTGTCCTGGAGAGAAAAGAATAGGCCTGACTTGAGTTTGTTTTCTATATGCCCACTTTGTGTTTTTAATTATGGTGGTTGAAGAGATTCCGAAGTACAAACTTGATTGGCTTCTTTGTGGAGAATAGATATGTGTAGATTCAGCAGTATCACCAATTCACCATCCTACTTGTATCAGACTTTGGGTATCATCCTACTTGCATTAGATTTTGAGCTCTTGTTATTCTGAAAAAAGAAATTTCTGTATTATAGAAGTACAGTGTAAATGATGCACACGACGAAACAAACTCACAGAGCAGATACGATGGCTATTAAAAGACAGTTGCAGGGGACTTGCAGGATAAGAAGATACCAAGGCATGTTTGAATAGTGGGATTTTCCAAACCATCCAAAAAATTTTCCCTCCATCTAGGAATGGACTGTTAGAGAAAATCCGTTTACTTGAGCAGGCTAAAACAAGCCACCACGTCTCTCTCAACTTAAAAGTTCTAGAAATTACGGCGTTAATCACATAAAAAATTATAACATTCATAATAGTATGTGAATATTACAATAATGTATATCGATGACTACAAATATATACATAACATAAATATATTTTTAGAATAGAAATAAAGTTGTACAAGACATGCAATTCTATTTCAAATCAATTGTGCGGCAAAATCAACTAGTTTCATAGAAAACAATTTTAGATTTGAGACGATGTACTGGAGATGATGGCCCGTAGGCACGCTGCTGACCAAGAAAGCGCAGTTGTGAGAAGACTAGAGTATTTAAAGTGTTTGTGCATGGTAGCTGGAGGCTACACCGGCGCACCCTACACCCCACACCGATCTTCTTGGATTATTCCGAGCACTTGTCTTGAAGTTTTTAACTGACAACGATGGCCACATTGTATACTTTGGTACATGTGTTGGTCTACGTATTCGTGTTTTCAAATACTAATTATATTGTCATCCAAAACATGCGGAGCAAGGTAATCATGTTTTAAAAAGTGGGAACAAAATGTACAAAAAATATTCTCAAACATAGATTCAACGATGCAAACAATCAAGAAAAAAATTCTATTTCACCTTTAAAGTATTGGGATTGATATACTTAACCCCTGAACCATGAAACCGGTTATTCTATCTCTAAAGTATGAAACCGGCTTAAATAACCCCTTAGAGTGGCTTTGTATATGGCTTTATAACGTAGATGATAATGTAGTGGTGGTTTTTACGACGTGGACTATAGAAGGGACAATGACATGGTAATAGAGTCGGTTTATCTTTTTCACAAGTGCAATGGCTTGAGAATGATGTATATTAGTGTTAATATGTAATTTTTAGGCTTGCCGATCAGTGAGTGAAAAGAAATGATTAGATCAATTTCGGTTTAATGGACTAATCTTTGTGCTATGCAAGTATGTCGCTGCCACATCATTATCTACATAACAGAACTGTCTGTGTACTAAAGATGTGATATCCCATACGCATGTACATATCTCGATAGAGTATAACATACAAATTTCTATACCGAAAAGCCCCATACATATGGATAGAGTCCGGAACAGATAAGGAAGGAGTCCCTGATAAGAAAAATGTTAGAGTTTTGTGTCGAATATGTGTATGTAGTTGGTTATAGTTTAGGATTTGGAGTTGTAGTAGGTGTTAGGGAAGAGCTAGAGTCGAACTCTGTCCTAGATTCTTTCTTAAATAGAGAGGCAGACCTGTTGTAACCGTATGGCAACTTAGCAGAAGGCAGCAAGAGGGAGCGGCTGGCTGAGGACGTACCGGTAGAGGGTTGTTATAACTCTGATACACTGTAATTATACTGGATCGGAGAGGAGCGCCCGTAATGAGTGCCTCGGGGATGTAGGCTTCGGCTGAATCTCATTAACAAATATCGTGGCTTGGTGTTGTCATCAGTTTTGGATCTTCTATAGTGTTCTTCCACGTTCGGTTTCCAATGTCGATTTGTTTGTCGGTTTTCTAACAAGTGGTATCAGAGCCTATAGTAGATTCAAGGGAGAGGTGCGATGGAGGTGTTCCACGTCGCGACAACTGCACAGGATGTCCAGGGAGGGACATTGACGTAAGGTGGAGCACAGCGGCAATCAACGAATTGATCGGTGGATTCGGACAAATCAGGTGGGTAGCTTGAACCGTTCGATGAGCTACTTTCAACCGGGAGATGGTTAGACGTGGCGCTCATGGTTGATTAAAGCTGGAGGCGATCGACGTTCTCGATCGGTGGAGTCAAACACTTCAAGTGGGGTGGCCTGGGTGTAACGACCCGTTTTTCTTTTTCCCGCTAGTCTTCGCTTTTCCCGAGCTCCCTTCCTATCCTGTCAGTTGTGCCCAGTTTTTCTCCCCGGCCAGCCGACTGCCCTCCTCCCTGTGCCGAGTAGAATTGCTACTCAGTCCTTGTATCCTGCCCTTTCCTTTGTCTTACTCGGACCTCCTTGCTGCCGAGTAAGCACTGTGAGGTGGCCGACTACCTTGTTGAGACCTGTTGTTTCCTTGTCCCCTGAGTTGCACCCGCCCGTTGGACGCCGACTACCGAAGTGGAGAAGAACCAGTCTTCACCTGCCTGCTGCATCGCTTGGACCAGTGGTCAGTCCGAAGCCCTGTCAAGTGAGATTTCTCCAATCTGTCCTAGCCTTGACCTTAATGTCTCATCGCAGCTACAGTGCCTGCCAACTCCTTTGACCAGTTGGACTCCAAAGTCACTCCCTGTCATATCCCTGTCAGTTCATCTTGACTTCCTTGCTCCACCCGTTGCCCAGCTCCACCGTGCCTCAACCTTGCACGTCGGCTATATATATGGCCAACCGTGCCTCCTCTTTCTCTTGTTTTGCAAACCGGCCAGCTCCAGCTCTGCTAAGTTTTCATCCTCTCAAGCTTTGGAGCTCTGTCGCCTGGTTCGCAAACCTGGTTCAGCCGACTGCCACCTTTCTCTGCAGCCGACTACTTCTTGATCCTTTTCTTGGTGTTTTAACCCTCCTGCTTATCAGTGTTTCTTTCTGCTTGTTCAGAGCCTAAACCGGTGGACGATCCCGAAGCCGCCTTCACCGAAGAAGACCCCTCCTTGGAACAAGACAAGCCTCTTTGATCATATTGTTTCCCACATATACAAAACTATGTTGTTTGGAAAATATATGCATGTTTAGTTTACACCTTTTTTAACTGTTGGCCTCGGTTTGCAAGCGAAACCGATGGACCTACCCAGTAGTAGCACTTATTTGGTAGGATGTTGGTATAATTCTTCCTTGAGAACCCCACAAATGGCACGCTAGCATCCTATCTGAAGATACGATGCCGAGTAGAATGGCTTAGCTCTGCAACGTTGTTTGTCGTTGGGAAAAACATTGGGTTTTACTAAACTGATTGAAAAACCCGGTACTCCGTGTATCGGCGTGTTTGTGAAACAAATAAAGTTGTGAAAATCTTGATATACAGAGACAGTGCATGTGTGGCTTGGCTATGTATTATCATTAAGGACCGTTTCCTTTGGGGATTCCATCCGAGCATCTTACAGTGCGACCAGACGGGTATTATGGGATGCCCCTGGCCGAGTAAATAGTAGGTTTATGGAAGTTCAGTGCCGACCACTGAATCCTGTGTGGATCTTTCGGCTGGCATTGGATGACTCTAGACTGGCTTTGGAAATGGCCTTGTCACGAATTTCTGGGTACAGGCCAGTACTCGGTGTAATTTTCGTGTCGGACGGGTAAAGCGCACACCCTCTGCAGAGTTTAGCAGAACTGTTCGAACAGCCGTGCCCACGGTTAAGGGCGATGCAAGGTGATTCCCATAGCGTAGATTTGTTTGCCAGTGATTTGTGAAAGTGTTTGATGGAAAGGGAACCGTGACCAAAGTTTGCCGAGTGAGCAAACGGAAGGCCTGTGTGGCCAGAAACGGATCTGTGTGATCCGGGGTGTTAAGCACCATAATCAAGTGAATGAAAAGTAAACAGGATGAAGATCATGCTCCCGGGTTGTAGCCAGGGCAGCAAACTTAAGCCTCCGGGTTGTAGCCAGGGCGGCAGTTGTACCGATGTCTTCGGGTTGTAGCCAGAAGACGGATTGATCAAGCTCCCGGGTTGTAGCCAGGGCAGCAAGTTGATCAAGTTGTGCTCCCGGGTTGTAGCCAGGGAAGCCACTTTAGCTAGCTGGTTGTAGCCAGCGTAGCGGGCATTAAGTGCCACAGCTGAGATTTGGTTGTAACCGAGTCTCAGGGTCAACGAGTGGTTGTAGCTACTCGGGAGATACAGGACCAGCAAATGCGAAGTAAAAGATGATAAGAACATGTATGATTATACTTGATTCATTAAGTGGCGAGTTGTTGAAAAGCAACTTACGGAATGGATCGAGGCGTGAGCCTCTGTCCGACAACTAAAATTTGGAACTCACTAGTGTTTGCAAAGAAAAGAGTTTATAAAGGCAGTTTTTCGCAAATGAAACCCTTAGCCCTTTTTGTCTGACCGACATGGCATCTTTTCCCGGCTTGCTGAGTATGAAAGTACTCACCTTGTTCATATATATGTATAGTAGGTTTTGGAGAAGAAGACGAAGATCCGACTGCTGCCGAGTTCCTCCAAGACCAGGACGACTACGAAGACTTCTGAAGGTTTCGAGCCTAGTTCCCAACCGAGCCTGTGGTGTAGTTTTTGTCCAGCTTCCGCCCTGTTTTGCTGTTTTCGATAGTTTACCTGTTGATTATTTTGCCCATCCCGAGTCTGTCTTGGATGGATCTCCTTGTATATATATATATGTGTACTCTGTTATGTATTTATTGTAACTCTAAGTTATATCATTGTTGTGCGTACCCGACTACTGATCCTGGGATCGGGTGCCGTATGCACATGGTGGCCTTCCACCTAGTCGGGGAGGCTTCACACTGGGCCTTTCGATGAGCTGCGTTCGATAGGGAGATGGCTAGACGTAGCGCTCAGGTCATTTGGCGGCTAGGAAGACGGCGTGGTTGTTCGTCAGTTTCGGCTCACGACTAGATTGACGGGCGGCCAATTGGAAATCGGAGTGGGTTGTGGTTGTCGGACGAGCTGTGGGGCACGGACCTTTGGTGCAGTAGGCGGCAGTGTAGGCGGTGGAATTCGACAGGCCGTCTCCAGCGAGAGGAGGTGGCAGTGATCCCGGGCAACAACCGGTCAGTTTTGTTGATGGCATCAACGTGGCTGTTTGGCACTACACGATATATTCAAGATCTGTGGGTCGGCATGATGGGGATATATGGAAATCTGTGTCACTAAAGAGGTGGAAGAGCAAGGGCTATCATGGTGATTTCTTCGAGAGACTTGGGAGCGACGACGAACTTCTCAAAGTATCGTGGGCTCGGTCCAAGGAGGCTAAAAGCGTGGATGTTGGATTTATTAGCTCGGTTCATATGACGTCAAGGAAGAAAGAGTTCTCCTCATACAGTATGGTGAGTTTGGCCATGGAGTAGATAAAATCAAATTTAAGACAGAAGATGAAGGTGAAGATGTTCTTTAGGGAGTTGGAGATGTTCTAGCTAAGAAGTAATTCAATTTTGCTTAGCAAGACGACTGTGATGATAAGAGAGAAGGTGGAGCATTGTTGCAGATGAAGTCTAGAGGAAGAAGTAACATGGATAGCGGAGTCTCTTGATGGCGGTGAGCCTAATGTAGGCTTGTTGGGTGGTTCGGCGTGAGCGGCAAAGAAGGAACCAACTTAAGTCCGGGTACACGAAGGTTCACGCAAGGAACAAATTCAAGTTGGCATGGCATGTTCGCCAAGGTGGAGATTGTTAGAGTTTGTGTCGAATATGTGTATGTAATCAGTTACAGTATAGGACTTAGGGTTGTAGTAGGTGTTAGGGAAGAGTTAGAGTCAAACTCTGTCCTAGGTTCTCTCTTAAAATAGAGAGACGGACATGTTGTAACCGCATGTGACTTAGCAGAAGGCGGCAAGAGGGAGCGGCTAGCCGGCGGTGTACCGATCGAGGGTCGTTGTAACTCTGATATGCTGTAATTATACTGAATCAGGAAGGAACGCCCGTAATCAGTGCCCCGAGAATATAGGCTTCGGCTGAATCTCGTTAATAAATACTGTGCCTTGGTATCATCAGTTTTGGATCTTCTATAACGTTCTTCTGTGTTCGGTTTCCAATGTCGATTTCGGTGCTAGTTTTCTAATAGAAAGAAACGCGGAGTCCTACTCGGGCTCTACCAGAATTGTTTGGACTCATATCCTAATATGCCTCCCTAGTTCTGCTTGGACAAGGAGACATCTGAGGGTATAAATACAAGACCCCATGGGAAGGGACAAGCCAACAGAACCCAAGGATAAACAACACAAACCACCCGCCAATCTCATTGAGTCGATATTGGAGGAGCCCGACAACGACTAGCCATTGACTGCCATATCCGAGCTCTACGCTGACAAACTGGTAAATTAGATTAGCGTTTCTTTCTCATACTTTGTACTCATGAGATTGATATAGTAGAAAATACTAGCCTCTCGGCCAAACAGTAGGGCTATTACCTCTAAGAGGCTCGGACCTGTATAAAAATCCATGTCTCCTTATATTTTCGTTTACATCTTCATATTAGCTTTACCCTACGTCCTAAAATACATCATATATACACAAATATTACGGTTGGGTACCAATCCATTAATAAAAACCACCTACAAAACCATTTTAGGAGGTTATTTAAGCTGGTTTTCATACTTCAATTGGTAGAATACCCGGCTTAATAATTCAGGGGTTAAGTAAACCAGCCCAATACTTTAGGGGGTGAAGTAGACTTTTCAATAAAAAAAAGATAGGCTAGGTTGTTTGATCGTGCACCTAATCCATTAGGTCTTAAATCCTAGATTTGTTATTGGTGTCCACCAATTTTATGAATACACACGTGTATTCAATGAACATGTGTGTTTGCATAGGGGTGTCACATGCACGTTTAGTGGATATACATAGAGCAAATTACAATTTATATTAGGTAGAATGTAACTTGCTTCACTTCGCACCAGGTTTAGGGCATGTTTGGTTCTAAGCTATTGTAGCCTCACCATTTTTTGGGGGGGACAATGGTAAGATTTGGCCATTGCCAAAATTTTAGCAAAGTCGCCATTTGGTTTGTTGCCAAATTTTTTGGCAAGATTTATAGAGCCCAAATTTGTATAGCTATAAAGGGGATACCAAACATTTTGGTTGTGCTAAATTTTTTAGCCAAACCAAATGGGTGACAAGTTTTTTGGTATTGCAATTATTTGGCATGGTGAGTTTGGCTATAAAGCAAACAAGCCCTTAGTAATAAATATTTTAACTTTACACCAAGAAATACAAAACTAAGTTTCACTTTGCACTATGTTACATCATATACCATAGGGAAATCTTATAGTATATGGGTAAAACTTATGAGACTTCTTGAATATAGACCATGTTTCATGAAGCTTTGTTCCGATTCATTGAAAAGTCATAAAATTTCTATACTACCTTTATCCCCAAAAGAGTTCACTTTTAGCATATCTCACCCATACCAATATAAAGCTAAAAGACTAAAATACCCTCTGTTTTAACAAACTCTAAATGCACTTGCTCTTTACTTTAATAAACTCCAATACATTTGTCTCCCACTTTAACAAACTCTAATACATTTGTTCTCACTTTCACAAACTTTAATACATTGATTACTCTAAACATAAAGTCTTTATGAGACAAATAAGATGCTAAAGATAAAGCTATTTTGGGACGGAGGGAGTAGGTTTGATAACTTTTTAGGTGTTTTCAACGCACCCTAATAAAAACTGAAAGTATGTGCTAAATCTAGTGCAAAACGAAACGAGATGTATTTTACCCGGTGCAAAATGCAATTCTCGTATATATTTGACATCACATCCCCAGACACAAGGTGAAAAAAGTGAGAAAAGACATAGCATTAGTGTGGATATAGTTGTAAAGTTTGCCAGGAAACAGAAAATAACCAAATATCTTAGGTTTTGTGATAAGTAGAAGTTGTGAAAATAGAGGGGAGGATATTAAATACTGAATGAATGGCGACTTCAATCGGTGCTACCCAATTTATTTATTTTTAAACAAGGTGCTAACCAATTTATATGCAACTGAATTGTGTCAGGGGAGGGAGGTTTAAACGGATGAACCGTACCAATACATTTGACCAGAAAATACAATTGTTTTACTTCTTTTTCTTCGAGGACACAGTGGTTTTCTTCTCTCCGATCTAAAATAACATTCAACCCCTTTTTCAGTTTTCCCCTCCGTTCTCTAAGCATACCACCCTCTCAAGTCTGCTCCCAAATCCACCCCAATCTTCTCCCCTCGGACGGCTCCAATAGGGTATCTCATCTTCTCTAGAATATTCTCACAAATATATAATGCATTTCTCAACGTGAAAATGTTTTTTCGAATCTAGAGTAAGTTGCCACGGTATAATACAGTACTGGACAAGATTACTAATACTCAGTCCAAAATATAGATCCACGAAGTTTAGTGTGGAGCATTTTGTTGTATATAATTGCACGTCGTGTAACGGTGATTCTGAATTTCTGATGAACCAAAACCGGGGCCGTCAACTCGACATTAGATCCCATCATATATGGTTTTCTACTTTGTTTAGTCTACCACCCAATTTTGTAGCCACAACCTGGATTACACAATGCTTGCTACAATGGAGAATTGGAGATGCAAGGAACGAGTGTACACGCCCACTTGAGTGGCCAAAAAACTTCCCCTTGCTACCATTTGAAGCACATGAATACATGTTGTGGCAAAGACCAGAGCAGGCAGTTTCAGGATAATGATTTACTGAACTATAGTTTATAAAAACTGCATCCCCAAGAAGGGCATAGGAGAGCGACCAGGTGCACCAGAATACTTACCGAGAGAGAGTGCTGGGAGACATGTCCACCATCCTGCAGCATTGCTGAATAATGAATGCACGAGCCATCAAGTTGATGTAAACTTCTGCTGATCCACAATAAAGGAATCAAATTAGGTCAGCCCTTAGTCTACACATGAATAAAAAGAAATGCTCGAGCGACAAGGAGCTAGCCTCCTGGATCTGGCCAAGTGAATCTAGCTGACCACAGCAGTGATTTAGTACCTTGGTATATACAGGTGCTAGTTTTATACTTCCTTCGTTTTAAATTACTTAACTTTGTCCTAAGTTAAATTTTTTTTATCTTTTATCATTAATTTTTAGAAATTCGTATAGTTGATTTATATTTTTAGATTCACCATGAGAAATACTTTTATAATATATAATTCAAATGTGGTTAAACTATATAAATTTCTATAAATTGATGATCAAAGATAAAAAAGTTTAACTTAGGATAAAGTTAGAACAATAAATAATTTGAAACAGAGGGAGTATGCTAGTATTAATTATGCATCCCCCTCCCCTCCCCTCTCTTAAGAAAAACAACCAAAAAGCTTAAATAGGAACCTCAAAATTTTCGTAATGAAAAATATATTTCCTTAATTCTTAGGGTAGCAGAGAGTAAACACTTGTTCCAGCTTTGTTCAAACCGAGCATATGGTGGTACATGAATAAAAGGCTGAGAAAGATCACGAAGGTACCAAGTCTAGACAAAATAAATTATTTTGCTGGATATATATAATAAATGCAAATGGATCGCAAGCCTAACTCCTGTGTGGTACAGAGCGAACTAATCGATCAAGTGGATACTTGTTTTATTCTGTAGGTATTGGACATCTCATCCCAACTAACTCATAGTACGGTTCAGTCATTCTACGTTGATGGTCATGGCATATGTAAACTAAATATATTGGGAAATATATTACTCTATTAGCTAATAGGCATTCGCATCAGACAACTCCAGTTCATGCAACTCGTACAAGTTTGGCGCAGCATTTCTTTGTCCAATTTGCGTCAGTATCATTCTTCAAAAGCACTCAAAAGGAGGATAGTAGTTAAAATTCTGATTGTCTGTAACTATTGTGTTATTCATATCCAGGTAATTTTAACACTGAGTCAATGCGAAAAACTGTGACTATCAATCTTAACTATCCTGGCACTGTTAAATATTCCAATTCTGTCAACAAGAAATCAAGAATGCAGAATACCTCAAATTCCTCTATTCGCTTTCTCTGGACTTTTAATTTCCATATCCTTTGCAGAAGCCAGCTCGACTTCAAACACGAATGCTCCAACATTCACATGCTGGTTCAAGAATACCTGTAAAATCCCAAGGCACAAATTGTAACATATATTTACCAAAGTTGTTGTAAAGAGCGAGGTTTTACTAAATAAGTTGATTCAAGCATACCTGAAAGGCTGAAACAATGGAAGTTTGTAACTTGAATGTCACTCAGAAACGTATAACAATGATGGAAGTAAAAAAGGATAGTTTTTTGGGGGAATTTTGGAGAATGAGTATTCTCCTCAACATTGATAAATATATTTGTCCATACATCACCTCTTAAATGAGTAAGAGAATAGGCTGACAGCATGCCTTAATATTCAAGTGCACTGTACAACAATCTATTTAGACCTATTACATTTTACAACAGCAACTACAAGCTGGACTTTTGTCAACAAAATTCATTAGTCATGTGTGCCCTCGATATAATTAAGCTAGCCGGAAATCAATGAATCAAGAATCTAGTGTTGATAGTGTCCTTATAGTTCTACCATTTCCAACTTCACATGAACTCCATCTACTGCATACTTCCAGTACCAGGTTCCGCTGTCCATCATTTCCTTGCTTATAGGATCTAACTTAACAACACAATCTGCTGACAGAGAAGTTCAGTCAGATACATCAGAGGCAAAATAAAGGTTTTCATAGAATAGTAAACTTCAAGAAAAAAAAAACCTGAAGCATTATGCACATGACACTTTTCACAACAAAATTCACAGGTAATCTTAATTAGGAGAAAATTAGGTAAAGGCAGTGACTTTTCACACAGTGGCATCACAGAGAAGAGGAAAATAAGACACATGTAATTAACAAACCTGCTCCATCCTGAACGATGCACATTCTATGACCACTGGGAACTTCAAAGGTATGGTTACCCTGGTAGAACAAAGATAACAATAGTAAGAAAAATGAAAAAGCGGGGACAATATTCAAAGTGTTTATTAATAATTGCACCTTAAGGACAACATTTTTTGCCTCAAATTCGGCATTTTCATGAAGAATGATCGTCATGGATTCTGATCTATCAACATCATGCTTCCAATAGACATTATTGGCAGAACTCCAGTTGATCCCTTTATTCACAATTTTAACACTTTGCAGTTTGCATCTCCCACACCTTTCAACAAATATGGAATTCTGACTTTCAACTCTTCAGGATAAGTGTTCAATGTTCGCAGATAAGAGTGCAAGGAGAAGATTTTACCTGGCACCATAGTGCATTATTTGTTCACCAATATTATTCTTCTTGGTTGAACCCATAATATTATCAGCTAAAACAATAAGGCTTCCAGCGAGCTAAAAACTTAAGCAAATAAGGTCAGTCTGCCATATGAGGGGAAATGTACAAGGAAATTATCTCCTTTGATGGTTACCTCAACATCTTCCCATAGAAATTCTGCCACCTCTATTTGCAATTCTGAACCTTGAGAGACTGAACCACCTACAAACTGCATGTATAGAAACTTAAGCAACTAACTGATCATTAAAGATAACCAAACTATATAACAGTTTCAGATTGTAATAGCTAGCAACTAAACATGTAAATTATATACATGGATGTTACATGAGGAGTTAAGGGACTGAGTAGCCCATCTGACACGAGTAACTCCAGTCTATTGCCCATTTCTTTTATAGTTTCTGAGATTGGTCCCCTCTTATATGAACAATTTATCAAACCTACCTAACAAGCTCAAAGTATGTGTCTTATGCATGTTTGATACAAAGAGCATATCACAGCAACAAACAGCAGAATAGCATTTGCCACTCACGAGCGTTAAATACTCTGCTAGTACTTGATTTCGGGTCCAAATGGCTGCCATTAAAAAAAGGCCAGGAGCTAAATGCAGATAAAAGAAATATCCTGTGAATGCCAAATCCCAAATGTCCTACTCCCTCCGTCAAAAAATAAGTTGATTTCTAGAGTTCAAACTGTCCCAAAGTAAGTTGATTTCTACACCGTTACCTACACTCGGTCCACAAATCGAGAAGTTTTATTCAATACCCCTTAGCTGCCCACACACCAATACTACTTTCCTATTAATGAGGGCACTTTGGTCTTTTTCACTCACTACTATTTTTTTCTCAGGATGTGAGAATTCAATTTATTTTGGAACAGAGGGAGTAAGTATTATCACACGATAGGTAACTGCTCTGTTCAATATTCATGAAAGAGTTTGTAAGCATTTGCCTTGTCAATCTATCTGTTCAAAATTATATCTGCACAAACAGGAATATGGGGGCATCTCAATTATGCTTTGACAGTTGCAGCTTAAGACACATATTATGCAGACTTGTGGAGTAGGCGAGTAGCTGATCTATTTGTTTGGAGAACAAAGCCATGGAGTCATGTTTTACCATTTGCTGTTACACAGTTACAGTAACATACCTTTTGCCTTATGATATCCCAAAATGGACCTAAAGCAGGATGAAGAAATATGAGAAAAGGTGGTCCACAACGCAAGTATTCACTATTGTCTTTGACCTGAAAATAGGAAGAATTCAAATAATCCATGAGAACATTACGCACTACACAAGTGGTCATTGCTCACTAAATTGTTATATATATACGGAATTCCTGGTACGCGCGCGCATAGCAGGGGAGCTGACACAGGCGGACACACATGCATACACATACACCACATGTGCACAATAAAAAAATAAAAAATTAAAAAATGAGTAAACTTTATACCACTAATTTGAAACTTCAATTCAACTTTCGAAACTTTCAACTCAAATTTAAAAACTATCAACTAAGAATTTAAAAATATATACTCAAATTTTGAAATTTTCAACCCAAAATTTAAAACTTTTAATTAGATTTTCGAAACTTTTGACTAAAACCTAAAAATTTTTAATCCTGTTTATTAATGTATTATTTCATAATTAAAAAATTATTAAACACTAATGACGGTGATTAGGCTTAATGAGCAGCCTGCCCCCGCTAGCCCTGCCCATATATATATATATATAGTCAGAAACCAATTGGCATATCATATTTTTCACATGTAGATTATGTTCCAGAAAAACACCTCACCAGGCACTTTTACTCCCAAGGGCATGAGCAGCTAAGTTGCCTTGTTGCAATTAATTAATTAAACATAAACATGGCATCACCTCAAGATGAGGCAATGGTCCAGGCATCAAGGTATTTGACACTACATGGCATGTTTGTTTATCTTTTCGTTATTCTATCTAACAGCATAAGTAAATCAGATAACCAGATCTATCACACAAAATTGAGTATGTTCTTATGTGAATGTAATATTGTTTCAGTTGAATAAGATCAATATGACTAGAAAAAGTTGATACTCCCAAACACAAGTCTTCATGTTACCTTATTAGATGATTTTGTTTTTCAAAAATAAACGCAGTTTTAAATTTTCAAAACATCAACTAAGATACTACTAAAGCACAACCAACGTTAACCAACCATAACACCATAGGTTGTGTTACTGAAGTAGGCTAACACTACATGGAATGTCGATTCATGTTACATGAAAAAAAAGATTAAGAAAAACAAAATTAGAAGTAAATTTACCTTAGGAACCTTTATATTGCAGCTAGAAAGCAGATCATAAGCATTGCGCATAATGTCAAGGAGTGAACCCTCTGGAGTCTGTAGAACAAGCAAAGTGTATATTTGTGACATGCAAGTTCAAGAAATTTTCAGCTGCTCAAGTTATTATGACGAACTCAGAAGGACGAATTTCACAACTAGAACATGCCAGAAACATCTAGCATCAATGCCATCATGCTATGCAAACTTAGTTCCAAAGAAAATTAATGATCTGCAGTTTTGTGTTCTTGTAAATTACAAAATGGCCTCAATTATGGGGTAGAAAAGATATATTATTCCAATAAGAAAATAGGGTATGGTATAAGAGTTGAAGACATCAAGACAGGCAAACATTCATGCAAGCACCAGCATAACACAGCATGCTTGGCACTTTGGCAGTACATGCTGATAAGTGCTGACCAACCAAACAAAATTCTCAGTAACTATTGCGAGAATAGTCAAATTTCACAATTAATATAAACAAGCAATTTTGTCTGATTCACTGGTTTGAATCTGCAGTCTGTTCAAGAGTAGTCCCAGATATAATGGCAATTTGTGAATATATACCAACTCAGGGATGTTGGAGAAAAAGGTTACAGATCATATGCGGGAAGTGTGTTCTTTTTTCTCCTTAGAATAAAGCATCTTTACAAGTTATAAGTTAGATTTTGCATCATAGTGTGAGAATCCAATAATTGGATTGGGAACCATGATATACTGACCTGGTGCAATGATTTATCTTCTGATTTCAGCTTCCTTTTAGCTGACGAAGTGACTCTTTTCCTTTCATTGTACACAATGAACGTGTCTAGCTCACCTGTGTGACATGAGATTGCTAAAACCCAAGAATCCCAACACAAAAAAGGGAAAAGGTAGTTCAATGAATACATGATATGTAGATATCAAATATGAAAACGATGACATACTTTCTATTCCTTTATTGTGCCTGTAGTAATACGTGTTCATAAAATTATCTGCTATGTTTTGCATCGTGCATTCTAGCCTGCCTCCAGCAGCACTGTAAGAGAGGACACGTTAATCAATTTAGAAGAGAGATACAGTCATAGTAAATCACTTAAAGTGAACAAGACTTGGTAATATCTGCTAGTGCCCCCAATGCCCACCTTACACAAGAAATGGAGTAATCAATACTACGCCAAACTGAGAGAAATATTCTGCATCACTGAACTCATCACTCGGAAGCATATCTACAATGAAAGAATAAAGAGCAGTAGGGTTCCTAAATATCTGGGGAAGTCGAGACAAGAGCTTTGGAGCTATGGAAATTAAGACTAGGAAAGCCTTTGATGTTTGTTAAATTGAATCTTTGAACCTGTTCAAACCAACAGTACTTCTAGATGACATGACAGAGGCACATGGACATGTACTTGCAAAGATAAACAAACAGAAGCATTATGTGGGATACCATTTTTTCTCTAACAGAAAAGGTAGCTTTTGAGGCATGATTCAACTATGTCAAAGTTAAATGCCCATAAGCTCCCATAGAAAGCATATTCACCTATTCCAAACCAAAAGAGGGTTAAGTGGTCACTCTGCACCAAACAATTAGGATACAACAGTGACTCGGTCTTTGGTTGATAGAATCATGCAGTTTTTTCTTTAGTCAAATTCAACTTAGTTGCATATGTAGCACTTTTATCTGAAGCCATTAAATGAATGCAGGTTTTCATGCCCTTGCTACATTAAACAACCAAGCTACATGCAATGGGAGTTTGTGCCAACATGAATATAGTAAAACACAGGCTTTCATTATAAACAATATCACAAAAAAAAAAAGTTATGAAGCACCCATGGTCCCATGCTTGCCACTGTAATCATTTTTTTCTTGGTGTGGATGCCACTGAAATCATCATGCATTTGATATATGTTTGTAAATTAATTATACTTGACATAGAATCATAAGCCCAGTAGTAAGAACTAAGAACCACGACCCTAACTGTACAAGTACAAAGATATGCAACAGTGCATATAGTTGGAGCAGAAGTCCAAAGTGAATTACTGGAAAGCAAGTACCTACACTCAAAGCCCAGATGATCCAAGTATGACACAGCCTTTTTCAAATTTAGCACCATTCCAGGTAAACAGCTAGCATTTTTGCGCGAACCAACTTCCTCTGCTGCTTGCAGATCAACATATAGAATATTTGTATTTGCTGGATAGTTAGCCTGCAAACTAAATTAAGAAAAGAATAGATAATAAAATATTGAACCTACAGAAGGAAACACCTTAAACATATCTATCAATCTATACATCAAACCAAAAAGGTGGAGCAGATAAAGTATATGTTGCCATACAACATCAACATTTGAATATTCAGGTAGCTTGCATTTACTATTTCCAAAAATCAAGGTTACAAACTACCGGTATTGTTATGTTCTTCCGGAATCCTGATTTTTTCGATATTTTTACCAACATAAAGTGCCACACTTAAAGACTGCTTCATAAGCCTTTTCTGATAAAAGCAAGCCTTTTGGTGCTAAGAACCTAAGTGTATGCATTCATAAAGATATTTAAATTATCCATCAAGTTTCTTCCTAATCATATGAACATCACAGTATGATTAACATATCGATAAACGAAAACATCAGGAATGCTAAAGCATCAAGAGCAGAACAATAATACACAGTCAGATACAATTGAAAGATCTATTCTGCAAATTACCTGCCATTTGTTACTGTGGGTTCTGGGATACCATATTTTTCAAACTCAGTGTACTCAATGCAAGTGATACCATATGCCCATTGTCCATCCTGGTTTTCTTTTTCAATTAGTACATTTACTCCTTCAGTAGCACCTGGCCTTCGCTCACAAGATGCAAAACCTAATTTCTGGAGTATGATATGTCAGGGTATGGAAAAGAGTTCACAATAGTTGAATTCAAAGGTGCAAAGTAGACACCACAGAGAGGATTTGCATTAGTAGCTAATATGGACGCTACTCAAAAGGTTAAAAAAAGAGATTCGCGTTTCCCCTGGGAAATTTTTTTACCTTATGATGGCGCAGGCCTATTCCTGCCAGTGCCATTAGTGTTAAATCAGTTGCAGCGACAACATTGCTGAAAATCACATGCACAGTTATTTCCCTTCCAAATAGTTTTTTTAACAATGAACAACAAATAATTGATTCTTAGGATAACCTGACTTGACGTACAGTTGCACCTTTTCTGCCATTTCGGTAAAGCCATTGGAATATACCTCTATCACATGCAAGTTTCCAAACAGCACCATGACCACCAGGTTTACCAACAGGAAAAAGTGCTCCGCTGGTTAACCATTTACCATCCTTAGCATTTACTACAGGCACCAAAGGCTATAAAAGTCATGATGAGATTTAGTTAGAACTGAACGAATTTTTTGGACAGAATAAATACTGATTTTACAGACTAGAAAGCAAACACCAATGAATAAATAACATATTACCAGAAGTCTTGATTATATACCTGTTCAAATAAGCGGAAATTGTCATGGCCTCTACCAAACCATTCAAGTCTTTCACAGATCGCAGTTATATGCTCATGGTTATCCTTCACAGAGCTTGTCATGATCGCGACAGGGGTTATACATTGTTTCCCAAATATCTTGAAATGCAAAAATTCCCTAGCCTGCCAAATAAGGGACGATTTCACATAATTATATTACTGTTCATAGACATTTCATACCTTTTTAAATTTGTCATGGCAGAGTGCTCCAAAAGATGAGATTGACAAACTATAGTGTATAGAAAAAAATGTGCAAGTAATATTATATGCGGCCATAGACACTATACCCTTTTCAATCCTCGTGAACAGAACACTACGCAAATGTGGCTTGCTAGACGTATAGAAATTAGTGTCACCTAAATGAGGTATACTGTATTAGATAGAACCAGCCAACCAGGTGGTTTCTACCTTTCTTAAGCTAAGTATGTAAGTCAAACCCCAGTGGTTTTCAACTTTCAAGTGATCCCTTCGGTAAAAACATTACAAACAAACAAAAGTTCCATATACTTAGCAGAAGTACCTGCAGATCACGTATCAGGCCTTCTAGTAGAGATCTCCCACAGTAAGGAAGCAATGCAGCAGGGAGGGAATCACCAGTATCCGAGTCCACTAAACCAAGACGATCACCAGCACCACCAATCGGATAAATTTCACCCAGTTCTGGCAAACCCTAGAAACGGTCAAATTTCAGTCATCTAAAGAGAAGATAGATGTCTTTGACAAAATGAGCATATTCCCGCACTCAAAATCATATTCGAATCTCACAAACAATGATATTGATCTCTTTGGTCAATTTTAGGTAATGTAGGCTAGGAAATAACCTCAATCCCCCACAGAGCAGCTTGAGATGCATATTCTGTATCCTCCAATAGATTAAGTCCGCTGGGAACATGGAAGTCAATAAACTTGTCTTTGCTAGGTTGGTGTTTGCGGTCCTTTGAGGCTGAAAGCAGCTCCAATGACATAATCTGATAGCTGGATCCAACAAAGGAATATTGATAGCGTTTCAGATGTCAGAGTGAAAGCTAAACAAAATTGTTTTAATTTTTTTTGCGGGGGAAATTGTTTTAATTTAAGTGAAGTTTTAAAGAGCACTGCACTAGAGTACAAACAAATTATACCAATGAGCTTAAATCCTCGTTCGTATGACTGTAATATACATATGATGTCATAAATGTTGGAAGTACTTGGCAGACTTGGGTGGAGTGAGGACACTTGCAACTTTCGCTACTCCCTCGTTTACTAAGTCAACAACAAAAGCCAATGCACTAAACAAGCAATTCTCACCCGATGATGCCTCCAATGCAGTCGTAGAACTCGTCGATGTCGCCGAGGAATTTGAGCAGACGCCGAAGAAGCTCCATCTCCCCGCTCCCCACCTCGCCCTCTACCACTCCCTCCGAGCTCCACTTGCCGACCAAACCGGCCAAGCTATACAGCGCCTGCCGCAGAGCGCTCCCACCGCCGCCGCCGTTATGGTGGTGGTGCTCGTGGCCGCTACCGTCCCAGTCGAGCTCCTCGCCGAGCACGTGTTCCTGCCCAGCCGCGACCAGGCATTTGAGCAGGAACACCTCACGGGGCTCGAGCGCGCCCAAAACCCCACCGTTCGACCCCTCCCCGAAGAACTCGACCACCCGCGGCTCGGCGTCGAGCGCGCGGAGCTTGTCGCCGAGAGAGAGAGCCCCGCGAAGGCGCGCGCGTACGGCGGAGAGGCGCGCGACCTCTGCCGCGAGCGCCGGGTCGCCGCCGCGCGGCTGCTCGCGGGAGGTGGCCGGCCCGGGCCCGGACCCGACCCCTCGCTCGAGTGGCGCGGTGGAGACGCTCTGCGAGCGCGAGGCCGGGGACGGGGACGGGGAGGGGAGCGCGGAGAGGACACGTCGGCGCCGGCGACACCGAGGGGAGCGGAGCGGCGGGAGTCGGGGCGAGCATAGGTCGAGGCAGAGGTGGGGAGGAGGCAGCGCGCGAGAGGCCATGCGAGGAGTGGAGAGCAGAGGGAGTGGTGGTGATGGGAGGGGAGCGGGCGGGAGGGGAGAGGGTAGTGGTGAGAGCGAGCGAGAGAGGGGATAAGAGGAGGACGGCGAGACCGCGAGAGCGAAAGCGAAGGGGCATATGCTCTCGGGCGATTCTCGGGTACCCCATGCGGGCCATGCTCTGCCCCTGCGTGCGCGCGCGGGTCGCGGAAGCCAGGTGATCTTTTTCTGTTCTGGTGGGGCCGTGGGCTGCTTCTAGATGATATCTTCGGGGCTTGCAGCCCATTTAAGGCCTGTTTGGTAAGCCGAAAATGTGGGCGACCCGTGGATGGATGGACCCAGAAATTGGCCTTCCCAAACGTGATTTCGAGGGTTTGAGTTGGACTTAGTTAGAGAGTCCCGAGAGGATTTGAAATTTGAATGTAGGACTGGTCATGTAAACAATAACGCAATCGTTACGGTCCCACGGAAGTAGTATTTGAAATCATTACGACGAACATAAATCACTGAAAGATAAGAAGGCTTAATGCAGTACGTGGGAACTATTATCATATATATCTCCAATGTTTCATGTTGATTTGGCAAGCTGATTTTACTTGGGGAGACCGTACATAGGGCACATGGAAAGCGGTTCAATCGGTCCAGGGCTACAGATAAACCCAGCACTTATCAGCTCAGCGATTAAAAATCCAATCATATCACAAATGAAAAGCATTTGAGCTACTTCATCCGTTTCAAATTACCTGTCATTCTAGCATTCAGATTTTTTATCAAAATATTTATTATTCTCACATTACAAAACACTTTTAGGTGTGAACTTCCCTCTCTACCCTTCATCAATACAGCCACACATTAATGCACTCATCCTTCTTATTAGCTCATCTCAACTAATTAGAGTTAATGACTACTTTGAAAATATAACAGCAATGTATTTAATAAGGGTAAGAATGTAATTTGTCATTGATCCTTAATAAGTATAGGATTTGCTAGAATCCAAGTAATTTGAAATGGAGGGAGTAAAAACGATTGAAACGAATCGCGCACGTGCAAGCGCTGGTCACTTGGACCGAACTCAGCACGAGAGCTTTGGCAGTTTGAGATCACGCGGGAACGAACAGCTCGATGTCTTAACGAAAGATAACACCTTCGTTTAAAGCTTGTAAATCTCTTGCACGCGTCAAATCTCTTACCGCCCCACCACTATATAATGCGGCCAGGTATCCGACCCATGAACACACCAAACCACCTCGAGATCGTAGCAATGGCGCCGTCGTTAGCCACCGTCGCGATCTTCCTCGCTGCCATCCTCCTCTCCTCCCCTTGTGCCGCGGCTCTCGTGGCAGCGCCAGCTCCGGCACCAACACCGGCCGGGCATGGTATCCCCGCGGTGTTCGCGTTCGGCGACTCGACGCTGGACCCGGGCAACAACAACCGCCTCGCCACGTTGGTGCGCGCCGACCACGCGCCCTACGGCCGCGACTTCCCCGGGGGCGCCGCCACGGGCCGGTTCACCGACGGCAAGCTCATCACGGACTACATCGTCTCGTCGCTCGGCATCAAGGACCTCCTCCCGGCGTACCACTCCAACGGCCTCACCGTCGCCGACGCCTCCACCGGCGTCAGCTTCGCGTCGGGCGGGTCCGGCCTCGACGACTTGACCGCGCGCAACGCCATGGTGTCCACGTTCGGCTCGCAGCTCAACGACTTCCACGAGCTCCTCGGCCACATCGGCGCGCCCAAGTCCGACGAGATCGCCAACAAGTCCCTCTACGTGATCTCCGCCGGCACCAACGACGTCACCATGTACTACCTCCTGCCGTTCCGCGCCATGAACTTCCCCATCGTCGATCAGTACGGCGACTACCTCATCAGCTTGCTCCAGTCCAACCTCAAGGTCAGATTAATCTAAAGACCACAACTATCTTTCATCTGATTTTCCTTTAATACTATATACTCAGTTCATAGATCAAAAACTCACGATGCCTTAGTGTATTATTAACCGTGCAGAGCCTGTACCAAATGGGGGCTCGGAAGATGATGGTGGCCGGGTTGCCGCCGCTGGGTTGCCTCCCGGTGCAGAAGAGCCTCCGTGGGGCAGGTTCCGGTGGTTGCATCACGGCGCAGAACGAAGCGGCGGAGCGGTACAACGCCGCGCTCCAGAAGGCGCTGGCCAAGCTGGAGGCCGACTCACCCGGCGCCAAGATCGCCTACGTTGACATCTACACCCCTCTCAAGGACATGGCCGAGAACCCCAACAAATACGGTGAGCAACACATCTACTCATGGACACGATCGCGTTGCATCCACTGAACTTTTGATTCGATCTTGTTGTGTAACTGTGCGTGAACTTTTGATTTAATTTGTGTGTGAGTTGCAGGTTTCACCCAGGCGAGCCTCGGCTGCTGCGGGACAGGGATGATGGAGATGGGGGCGCTCTGCACCAGCATGCTGCGGCAGTGCCAGTCGCCGTCGCAGTACATGTTCTTCGACTCCGTGCACCCGACGCAGGCCACCTACAAGGCTCTCGCCGATGAGATCGTCAAGTCGCACGTGCCTCAGCTCATGCAGTAATTAGATGGTCCAGAGCATGGTTTAGTGTCCATACTCCATAACTAAGAGTATAGTTAAGGTTCAGTTGCTATAGAGTTTGAATATAGTTATGGTTCAGCAGCTATAGAGTTTTGCATATATGTTTAGTTGGTACATAAGTATAGGATTAGTAAAGTGGGCAGATATTCAGTTCAAGATGTGTACACAGAGTTAATTTAATTCAGTTTGGTTTATTCAAAGGAATTCTGAACCATCTCATAGTCACAGACAACAGATTGATTTGTCATTTACATTGTCTACTAATAGCAATATATTGGAAATTAAGCAAATATATTGTCTTCCAAATTCGGCCAATGCATGCGCTGATCTGTTGAAACAATACGATCACATCAATCTTGCTGAACAGGATTAATAATTAGACCTGTCACAAACTACAAAGCATGCATAGAACTATCCATAGAAAGAACGTTACTGACTTGCAATTATAAATATATGCTGTCCTGTGACGGTTATCAAACGCTGATTGAATAACAGGGTCTGATCGAACTATTCCTGTGACTTGCAATTATAAATATACTACGAATAACAGGTCCAAAAAGAAAATTAGTTTACCATCAAGCCCCTCAAAACAAACTTCTTGTCTCCGAATTTTCCCCAAAAGAAGGTGTTACCAAACTTCTCCTTGTCTCCAAATTTTCCCCAAAAAAGAGAGTTACCACCATCAGCTTCCTAATCCATCAACATCTGCTTCCTAATCCGTCAAAATACATGTCTCTTAATCTTAAAAACCTGAAAAACAAATAGGAAACACTATGGACACCTGAAGATAATTTGTTTGGATAATGACAATTGCTCTGTGTTAGTCTGGAAAAAAAACTGAAATAAGAAGCTATCATCTGCAATTCTGGACAAAAATATTTTTATTATTAATTAAAACAACATTTTTAGAAAGGAAAGAAGGTCAGGCACGCTTAATCCCAATACATGATACTCATATTTTTCACATTTTTAAGTTTTTGCTAGTTGAGAACAGTAATACACCTTAGAGAGATCCAACTAATCAGGGAGTAAACAAGAAATATTGGGAAAGGTAAAGAGTACTTAGGGGCGTTTAATTCAACTTATTGCGTGTGGCTTCTATCTCAGTTTCGATTAACACGCTTTCCAAAACGTAAAGCGGTATATTTTTTACAAAAACTTTCTATATAAAAGTATCTCTAAAAAGCAAATAGATTTATTTTTCAAGTTTGTAATAATTAATATTTAATTAATTACGTGCTAATAACGTTTATCGTTTTGTATGCGACTTATAAACCACCGCGAGAAGCTGAATCAAATACCTCCTTGCTCTGATAACTTCATCTCTACTTGTCTGTGTCTGAACGGACCAGAATGTCAGCTAGTGTCTCATGTTTCACATTGTTATTGCCTTAAAGGTTAATCTTTGAATGTAAGCAAACTTGAGCAATGCCCAACCGTTGCAATATCACATATAATAATTGAGCTAGTCAATGAAACTGGCAGAGGCATATCCACATGTTGCCATTAACACAAGAAAATACAAATATTTTAATATAACTGCAATTTATATATGAGAAAATCAACAAAGTGCCATAAACTTGTAAGTGATATTTCACCAATAATTACATTTCTAGCTAATAAATATTTGAGGCCAGTCAAATAAACACATAAAGAGGCCTGGTGTATGAATAGAACATCTTGACATGTGCCTTTTAAGCTTAACTTTACATGAAGATGGAAGCATAATTTAGAAAAGGTTCAAATTTAAATTTCACAAACAACAGATAACAGATTTTAGATAAAAAACCTATAGTCGATAGCAGATTTAAAATTCATAAACACAGCAGATAAATAATTTTAGACCGAAACTTTATTGTTGGCAGCAAATTCTCAAATAGTGCCACTGTTTAGATTAGAGTGTAGTCCTCTCTTTTTTAAGAAAATAAAAACTTAGAGAGCCATTTTGCCTTAGCCAACCTATTGGCCAAACCATCCGGTTGGTCAAACTACCCCCGTTGCTAGCCAAACTTGGAGAGCCATTTTGCCTTTCCAATCGTGGGCCCCACCACTCCATCCCATATCCTCTCTCTCGCCCAAATCTCGCAGGAGACCGAGGGCTTCGGCAGCGGCATTTGGAGCGCCAGCTGACGCCCTTCCCGCCGTAGATCGCTGTTGTCCGCCGTCGCCCGTCGGCTGCCGCCACCGCAGCCGACGTCTACGCCCTCTCCCTTGGCCTCGCTAACCTCGTCATCGACCCCTCCGCGCTCCAGAGGCTCTACCCGCGCGCCCCCGCTCCGCAGGAGACCCCCGCGCCCCTTCGGGACCTCCCCTTGGTGCCGCCGGAGTCCCGTGACGCAGCGGCAGTGCTGCTCAACAAGCTCCTGATCACCGCGGGCGACTCCTCCACGCTTGTCTTCGCCGCGACGGCCACCTGCCTCGCTGGGTCGCTCGACCTCGCCGCCGCGCTGCCCCCCGCATCGCGCAATGAGGCAGCTATCGCCGCTGCCTCCGCGCCGGTGGCCGTCACGCTCGCCGCCGCGATCGACTGCTGAGCCTCCCCGCTCATCCGCGTCATCGACGTCGTCGCCGTGCTGTTGGAGAGAAAGACGGAGAAAGAGAGAGAAGAGAGCCGAAGGAAGAGAAAAAGATGGCAGAGGAGAGACTGATACGTGGGTCTAGGTAATTTGAAGAGTGAGAAATGAAGAGATTGTTGGAGCACATAAAAAATATATAAAAAAAATTTGGATAGCTTGTCAAATGGATAAATAGAGAGCATGATTTGGCAAGAATGTTAAAGATGATCTAAGAGCAACTCTAAAAGACTTGCCATCTAGCTTGTCAAGTTAAAATCTAGCAATTTTATAGGAATTCGGGCCTCCAAAAGTCTTGCCAAGCCATTTGGCTGCCAAAGGACTTCTTTGGCTGGCCCAGCAAAAAGGACTGGTCATTTGCGTGGAACCTACATCGCTTCTCCCCTCGTCCCTCCCCTCGTCATGCCGCAAGCGGGTTGCCGCGCCCGTCGCCCCTCCCCACACCTGTAGCGCCTGCTGTCGCGTGCCTTTTCCCCAAGCAAACCAAAACCCGAACCCCTTGAGGTTTCTCCGTCTTTCTCGTAGTCGCAGGCCACGACCATGGCCGGCGTCATGAGGTCATGCCTCCTCGTCCCGCTCCTCCCCAAGATCTTCACCCGCTCCTTCTCCACCGTCTCCCCCGCGTCAGGGTCAGTGGCCACCGATGCAACCGTCGCCGTCTCCGAGGTGGCTGCCGCGACGGATTACTCATCCTCCGCAGGCGATCCCTCCTCCGCGACGCCTGCCGCTGCCACTGCCGCCTGCAGCAGATGATGCTAACCACGTGCTGGAGCCACTCACCCAACGCCTGCCATGCCTGCGCCGCTTGTCGCTGCCCTGCCACGCACCTGTCGCCGTGAAGGAGGGTTGGCAGAGGAGGAAAGGAAGAGCGAGAGAAGAAAAGGACACTGACATGTGGAATCCAGTAAATTTGGAGAGTGAGATATACAGACTGTTGGAGTACACAAAAAATTTAGAGAGGGATTTATTTTGGCTAGCTAGCCATATGGCTATTTAGAGAGTCGAATTTAGCCAAGCTTTTAGAGATGCTTTAAATATCTCCAAGAAGCTATCCTTATACTAAGGCTTAACCTAGCTAGCTTTAGTCGACATCGAAAATGTTCAAATGCTTCAAGAAAACGATCACATGAACAAATTCTAGAGATGCTGAACAAAATGCACAATGCAGCACATAACATACACGCATTCATTGAGTTGCATGCAATAGGGATTGGGAAACAATCGAACCATGGGGGGAGCACACATGGAAGTAAGACACCTTGCGAGTTCACGGTTGGGAAAATGTTGCTGCATAGCTCAGAACACTCGATCATCTTCTTCCAGCGCATGTCCAAGCTAACACTAACTTTGTCAATTGTGAGGTACTCCCTGTGTCCCAAAATGAAGCAATTCCTAACTTCACAAAAAAATATAAGAAAAAAGATAAATGACTAAAATACCCTTCATCAATAGAAAAGTAGTATTGGTGAGTGGGTATGTGAGGGATATTGAAAGGATAAAATTTCTCGATTTGCGGATCGAGGGTAGGTAAGAGGATAGAAGTTAATTTATTTTGGGACAAAGTTTGAAGTGTAGAAGTTATTTTTTTGGGACAGAGGGAGTACAGGACATCTGTGTTTAATGGATCAATAGTGCCAATATAAGGTATCCCCTTAGGAAAGCTCCCTTCAGCCCGAAGTGTAGACATTGACACCTAGTGCTCTAGCGTCTAGTGGCCACTCTCATCGTCTAGCGTGAACCACTTGACAACGAACGGCTCCTCCTCGGAGACCTCGGTGTATCGCAGCCTGCCGTCACTGAACCCCCATGCGCCGGTGCTTGACAAGTCGTTCCATTTCTTTCCACTTCCAATTTCTCATAAGAGTAATTTTATGGTGCTCTCTACTAGTCTACTACCAGTATTTCACTAGTAGAAGTGATCTCAACTGTTCATATAAGAATTCTACTACCAGTAGAAAAAATATTCTACTATCAGTAATAAAGATGGTAGTAGAAATAGATCCGATCCATTAAATTAGAAAATATAAATGGTCTAAATTGATTCTACTAACAGTAGAGCACTGTAAAGCACCTTTTCTCAGAAAGGATGCTGCCTGCCAGTAGCTTGACGAAGCGGGGCTCAGGTCAGTGGCTAAACGGGTTGACAGAGACGACGCCCTAGCTCATGTCCACAGACGACTACCAAAGGCTAGCACCTCGTGGTTCATTTTCATCGGCCGACAAGACGACAGCGGGGACGGCATGGCCAGCTTGTTCCATTCCCCTATCTCTGAGCAATACTGTAACGACCCGTTTTTCTTTTCCCGCTAGTCTTCATTTTCCCGAGCTCCCCTCCTATCCTGTCAGCTGTGCCCCAGTTTTTCTCCCCGGCCAGCCGACTACCTTATCCCTTGAGCCGAGTAGATTGCTACTCAGTCCTTGCATCCTGCCCTTTCCTTTGTCTTACTCGGACCTCCTTACTGCCGAGTAAGCCCTGTGAAGTGGCCGACTACCTTGTTGAGACCTGTTGTTTCCTTGTCCCCCGAGTTGCACCCGCCCGTTGGACGCCGACTACCGAAGTGGTGAAGAACCAGTCTTCACCTGCCCGCGGCATCGCTTGGACCAGTGGTCAGTCCGAAGCCCTGTCAGTGAGATTTCTCCAACCTGTCCTAGCCTTGACCTCAATGTCTCCTCGCAGCTACAGTGCCTGCCAACTCCTCTGACCAGTTGGACTCCAAAGTCACTCCCTGTCATATCCCTGTCATATCCCTGTCAGTTCATCTTGACTTTTTCTCCCTACCCGTTGCCCAGCTCCACCGTGCCTCACTCTTGCACGCCGGCTATATATATTGAGCCATCCCTGCTCCTTCTTCCTTTGTTTTACAAACCGGCCAGCTCCAGCTCTGCTGAGTTCTTGTTCTTCTCTCAAGCTTTGGAGCTCTGTCGCCTGGTTCGCAAGCCTGGTTCAGCCGACTGCCACCTTTTCTGCAGTCGACTACTTCTTGATCCTTTTCTTGGTGTTTTAACCCTCCTGCTTATCAGTGTTTCTTTCTGCTTGTTCAGAGCCTGAACTGGTGGACGATCCAGAAGCCGCCTTCGCCGAAGAAGACCCCTCCTTGGAACAAGGCAAGCCTCTTTGAACATATTGTTTCCCATATATGCAAAACTATGTTGTTTGGAAAATATATGCATGCTTAGTTTACACCTTTTAAAACTGTTGGCCTCGGTTTGCAAGCGCAACCGATGGACCTACCCAGTAGTAGCACTTATATTTGGTAGGATGTTGATATATTTCTTCCTTGAGAGCTCCACAAATGGCACGCCAGCATCCTATCTGAGGATACGATGCCGAGTAGAATAGCTTAGCTCTGCAACGTTATTTGTCGTTGGGAAAAACATTGGGTTTTACTAAACTGATTGAAAAACCCGGTACTCGGTGTATCGGCGTGTTGCGAAACAAATAAAGTTGTGAAAATCTTGATATACAGAGACAGTGCCTGTGTGGCTTGGCTATGTATTATCATTAAGGACCGTTTCCTTTGGGGATTCCATCCGAGCATCTTACAGTGCGACCAGACGGGTATTATGGGATGCCCCTGGCCGAGTAAATAGTAGGTTTAGGGAAGTTCAGTGCCGACCACTGAATCCTGTGTGGATCTTTCGGCTAGCATTGGATGACTCTAGACTGGCTTTGGAAATGGCCTTGTCACGAATTTCTGGGTACAGGCCAGTACTCGGTGTAATTTTCGTGTCGGATGGGTAAAGCGCACACCCTCTGCAGAGTTTAGCAGAACTGTTCGAACAGCCGTGCCCACGGTTAAGGGCGATGCAAGGTGATTCCCATAGCATAGATTTGTTTGCCAGTGATTTGTGAAAGTGTTTGATGGAAAGGGAACCGTGACCAAAGTTTGCCGAGTGAGCAAACGGAAGGCCTGTGTGGCCAGAAACGGATCTGTGTGATCCGGGGTGTTAAGCACCATAATCAAGTGAATGAAAAGTAAACAGGATGAAGATCATGCTCCCGGGTTGTAGCCAGGGCAGCAAACTTAAGCCCCCGGGTTGTAGCCAGGGCGGCAGTTGTACCGATGTCTTCGGGTTGTAGCTAGAAGACGGATTGATCAAGCTCCCGGGTTGTAGCCAGGGCAGCAAGTTGATCAAGTTGTGCTCCCGGGTTGTAGCCAGGGAAGCCACTTTAGCTAGCTGGTTGTAGCCAGCGTAGCGGGCATTAAGTGCCACAGCTGAGATTTGGTTGTAGCCGAGTCTCAGGGTCAACGAGTGGTTGTAGCTACTCGGGAGATACAGGACCAGCAAATACGAAGTAAAAGATGATAAGAACATGTATGATTATGCTTGATTCATTAAGTGGCGAGTTGTTGAAAAGCAACTTGCCGAATGGATCGAGGTGTGAGCCTCTTTCCGACAACTAAAACTTGACACACTAGCATTTTGACAAGCAAAAATGTTTCTAAAAGCAGTCTTTCGCAAATGAAACTCTTAGCCCCTTTTGTCCAACCGACATGGCACTTTTTCCCAGCTTGCTGAGTACGAAAGTACTCACCCTTGTTCCTATATATATATATTAGGTTTGGAAGAAGAAGACGAAGACCCGACTGCCGCCGAGTTCTTCCAAGAACAAGCCGACTACGAAGACTTCTGAGGTTTCGAGCCTAGTTCCCAACCAAGCCTGTGGTATAGCCGTGTTCTTCTGCCGAGTAGTTTCTCCCTGCTTCCGCCCTGTCTGTGTTGTTCTCGCTAGTTACCCTGTTGTTGCTTCTGTCTATCCGAGGCCTATCCTGGATGGAAACCTTTGTATTATATATGTATGTACCCTGTTATGTATATGTTGTACTCTGAGTTATATCACCGATGACTATGTGCGTATCCGACTACTGATCCAGGGATCGGGTACTGTGTGCACATTGTAGGCCCTCCCGTGGGCGCCACAGAGAGGTGGTATCAGAGCATAGGTTGGCCCTAGGAGCGAAACCTTATGGCCATCCAGACTCAGATCTTGCAAGGCATTGCTCAGAACTTGGCCGCCCTATAGCCTCTTCTCCACCAAGCTCAACCAGCACAAGCCCATGGTCGCTCCAAGCTTGCCGACTTCTTGAGATCCCGCCCAGCAGAGTTCTCACAGACCGCCGAGCCAGTAGAGGCTGACGACTGGCTGAAGAATATGGACAGAAAGCTGAACCAAGTGCAGTGCACACCCCTAGAGAAAACCTTGTTTGCCGCACACCAACTCCGTGGTCCAGCCGCCGACTGGTGGGAGAACTACTGTGCTGCCCACCAGGATGTCACTAGCGTTGCCTGGCCCGAGTTTGTTGAAGCCTTTAGAGCTGCGTATGTCCCAGAAGGAGTGATTGACATCAAGAGAGAAGAATTCAACAACCTCAAACAAGGACATTCCAGCATTAGCGAGTATCTGAGCAGATTCAACCATCTAGCTCGCTATGCACCCGAGGAAGTGAACACGGACAAGAAGAAGATCAGGAGGTTCCTGAAGGGAATGAATGTGGCAATGAAGATTCAGCTTCTTGCCCATGACTTCCCTACTTTTCAGCACATGGTCAACAGAGCCCTAGTGGTTGAAGACGCTAGGAAGGAGATCGAGGTATTTCGCAAGCGCAAGGTTTCCCAGATGCAGACTCGTGGTGGTTCGAGTTCCAGGTCCAATCTCCCCAGTTTTCACCGTCAGTTTGCTCCACCCCAGTTTCAAGAGCAGGTGCCTCGCCCGACTGTTTCTCGTCCAGCTTCATTTGTTCAGTCTCGACCCTTCAGTGCAAGTACCAGTGTGAGCCATCCTACCCCAGCCGGCCTGCAGCAGAGAAGTACCCCGAGTATGTCAGGAAGCCGATGTTACAACTGTAACAAGTTGGGTCACTTCGCCCGTCACTGTCCCCAGAAGCAAGTCCCTGCAACCTCTGGACGCTCCAACGCCAGTGCCACAAGAGTCCCTGTGCCCAGTCGGGGACAGCCGACTACGCAAGTTAGTGGATCTACCTCCCGCGCCACGCCAACTTTTGGACGAGGCCGCGTCAACCATATCCAGTCAGAGACAGCTCGGGAAGCTTCAGATGTTGTGATGGGTACATTTCTTGTTAACTCCGTACCTGCAGTTGTTTTGTTTGATTCAGGAGCATCGCATTCCTTTATCTCTCAATCTTTTGTGGATAAGTATGGTTGGGATGTTCAAGGCCTTAGGATACCTATGGTCATACACTCCCCTGGCAAAGAGTTTAGATCGAACCAATCTTGCCCTGGAGTTAGCTTGGTAATTGAAGGGGTTAGTTTTTCAACCAACCCCATTGTCCTGGAATCACAAGGCTTGGATTTGATTCTAGGCATGGACTGGTTAGCCAAGCATAAAGGCCAAATAGACTGTGCAACCAGCACCATAACCCTGCAGCGCCCTTTTGGACAAGAAGTGAAGTTTACCCCTTTGGAACACCATGGAAGACACCCTCTCCTGAGTTCTGTGCAAGTTGTTCCCCTAGAAGAAGTGCCGGTGGTAAATGAGTACCCCGATGTCTTTCCAGACAGCTTACCCGGAATGCCCCCTGATCGGGAAATTGAGTTTTCTATAGAGTTGCTACCCGGCACAGCACCAATATCCAAGAGACCCTATAGAATGGCGGCTAAGGAGTTAGCCAAAGTAAAGAGACAGATAAAAGAGCTTGAAGCTCTAGGTTTTGTGCGACCTAGCACTTCACCTTGGGGAGCTCCAGTGCTCCTAGTGGAAAAGAAGGACAAGACAAAGAGGATGTGCGTGGACTACCATTCACTGAATGAAGTAACCGTTAAGAACAAGTACTCGTTGCCCAGGATAGATGATCTGTTCGACTAGCTGCAAGGAGCTAAAGTTTTCTCCAAGGTTGATTTAAGGTCAGGGTACCATCAGTTGAAGATTAGATCTGAGGATGTACCCAAGACGGCTTTCTCGACCCGTTATGGACTATATGAGTATACAGTGATGTCCTTCGGGTTCACTAATGCTCCAGCCTTTTTCATGAGCCTCATGAATAAGATATTCATGGAATATCTCGACAAGTTTGTTGAGGTATTCATAGATGATATCTTAGTCTACTCCAAGGACGAGCATGAACATGTAGAATATTTGAGGATAGTTCTCGGGAAGCTAAAGGAACACCAGTTGTATGCCAAGTACTCGAAGTGTGAGTTTTGGCTAGACCAAGTTGCTTTCCTAGGACACATTGTTACTGCCCAAGGGGTGGAAGTGGATCCCGGAAAAGTAAGAGACGTGCTTTCTTGGAAACCCCCTACTACAGTCCCGGAAGTGAGAAGTTTCTTAGGTTTGGCTGGATATTACCGGAGATTTATTAAAGGATTTTCAAGGATCGCCAAACCGATGACAGACTTGCTAAAGAAGGAGAAGAAATTTGAGTGGGACGACGCTTGTGAGAAAAGCTTCCAGGAGTTAAGAACAAGACTGACTACTTCGCCTGTGCTAACCCTTCTGGATATCAGGAAAGATTTTGAGATATATTGTGATGCATCCCGACTAGGCATAGGCTGTGTGCTTATGCAGGAAGGAAGAGTAGTTGCTTATGCCTCCAGACAGTTAAGACCTCATGAGAAGAATTACCCTACCCATGACCTTGAGTTGTCAGCAGTAGTGCATGCCTTGAAGATATGGCGCCACTACCTGATCGGAAACCGGTGTGAGGTCTACACTGACCATAAGAGCCTGAAGTACATATTTACTCAGACAGAGTTTAATCTCAGACAAAGACGATAGCTTGAGTTGATCAAGGACTATGACCTTGGAATACATTACCACCCTGGTAAGGCAAATGTGGTTGCTGACGCCTTAAGTCGGAAGGTCCATTGCAACGCCATCCTGAACTTGCCCCATCAACCTGAGTTAATCCGAGAAATGGAAAGGCTAAGGATAAATATGGTTAAGCCAGGAACGCTGGCGGCCTTGATGATTTAGCCTACATTGGAAGATTAGATCAGAGAAGCTCAAATGGAAGATGAAAAGATCGTGTCTATTAGAGAAAACATGGCCAAAGGGAAAGCCCCCGAGTACTCCATTGACAGCAAAGGGACTGTTTGGTTTGGAAAACGCATTTGCGTGCCCGACAGAAAGGAAATCCGAGACTTGATTCTGAGAGAAGCCCATGAGTCCACTTATTCCATCCACCCAGGGAGTACCAAGATGTACCAGGATATCAGAAGTCATTACTGGTGGCCTGGAATGAAGCGAGATATTGCCGAATATGTCGCAGTTTGTGACATTTTTCAAAGGGTTAAAGCAGAGCATCAGAAACCAGCAGGATTGCTTCAACCCCTGAGAATACCCGAGTGGAAATGGGAAGAAATAGGGATGGATTTCATAACTGGTTTACCTAAGACTCCAGCAGGATATGATTCCATCTGGGTAATAGTGGACCGATTAACCAAGGTCGCCCACTTTATCCCTGTCAAGACCACCTACTCGACCAAGAAATTAGCTGAGTTGTATCTGACCAAGGTTATCTGCCAACACGGTGTCCCGAAGAAGATCGTGTCTGATTGAGGAGCTCAGTTCACCTCCCACTTCTGGCAAAAGTTGCACGAAGCAATGGGCACTAATCTCAATTTCAGTACCGCATATCATCCCCAGACGGATGGACAGACTGAAAGAGTGAATCAGATTGTGGAAGATATGCTGAGAGCATGTGCCCTGGATTTTGAAGGAACCTGGGATCTCTATTTGCCATATGCCGAGTTCTCATACAACAACAGCTATCAAGCTAGTATCCAAATGGCCCCCAATGAAGCTTTATACGGACGCAAGTGTAGAACTCCACTCTGTTGGACAGACATGGGAGAGAAGATGGTTTTTGGGCCTGACATTTTGAGAGAGGCAGAAGAGCGAGTAAGGATTATACGAGAGCGCCTGAAAGTGGCTCAATCCCGACAGAAAAGCTATGCTGATAACCGAAGAAGAGATCTTGAGTTTCAAGAAGGAGACCATGTGTATCTCCGAGTGTCACCCCTACGCGGAACCAAGAGGTTCGGAATGGGTGGAAAGTTAGCGCCTCGCTACATCGGACCGTATCCTATCTCTGCCAGACGCGGAACGGTGGCGTATCAACTAGAGTTACCCGCAGAACTCTCCGATGTCCACGATGTGTTTCATGTGTCCCAGTTGAAGAAATGCCTTCGCATCCCAGAAGAGCGAGTTCCGTTGGAAGTGATCGACGTGCAGCGTGACCTCACGTAAAAGGAACGCTCGACTCGGATTCTGGAAATAAAGGACAGATGTATGAGGAGAAGGACTGTCAAATTTTGCAAGGTGCAATGGAGTAACCATTCTGAAGACGAAGCTACATGGGAGCAAGAAGATTGCCTTCGAGCCGAGTACCCGGAGCTCTTCGCCGAGTAGCGGAATCTCGGGACGAGATTCTGTTAAGTGGGGGAGGTTTGTAACGACCCGTTCTCTTTTCCCTGTTGGAATTCGTCTTCCCGAGTTCGAACTCCTCTCCTATCCCGTTCAGCTGTGCCCCAGTTTTTCTCTGCCTAGCCAGCCGACTACCTTTTCCCCTTGTGCCGAGTAGATTCCTACTCAGTTCCTGTGTCTTGCCTTTTTCCCTTGTGTCACTCGGCCATCTTTGCTACCGAGTAACCGTGTGAAGTTGACGACTACTTTGATAATCTCCCCGTTGTCTTATCATCTCACCCAGTTGCGCCCCTCTCGTTGGACGCCGACCACCGACGTGGAGAAGTAACCAGCTTTCACCTGCTCGCAGCACCGTTCGGACCAGTGGACAATATCCCGCTGCATCGCTTGGACTAGTGGTTAGTCAGCAGCTCTGTCAGTGAGGCTCCTCCAACCCGTCCTTGCTACGACCTTAGTGTCTAATTGCCGCTATAGTGTCTACCAACTCCACCGGTCACGCCCAGTTCCAAAGTCAATCCCTGCCTCAACGTCTTATCTCCTTGACAGCTTATCTTGACTCCTTTTCTCCATCGCCCTGCGTCGACGCGCCCTTGCCTCACGCGCCAGCTATAAGTGAGCACCCATGCTTATTCATTCCCTTGTTTTGCAACCTAGCCACCTCTGCTGAATCGTCACCTTCTTCCTTCCCTGCCTCGGAGCCGTTTCCTACTTCCCGAGCTCCCTCGCCGCTGTTTGCTGCTTCGCTTGGAGCTCCTAACCGGTGAGCCTTGTTGCCCGGTTCGCCAACTATCTCTGCCGACTGCTATTCTTCTGCAGTCGACTCCCGCAGCGTTCTTTCCCTAAGTGTTTTATCTCTTTCCAGCTTATCAATGGTTGTCTTTTCTGCTTGTCCAGAGCCTGAACCGGAGGACGATCCAGAAGCCATCTTCGCCGAGGAAGATCCTTCTCTGGAACAAGGCAAGCCCCTTTGACCATATTGTCTCCTATATATGCAAAATTATGTTGTTTGCAAAATATGCATGCTTAGTTTACACTGTAAATTGTTTGGCCTCGGTCTGCAAGCGCAACCGACGAACCTACCCAGTAGTCGCACTTATTTTGGTAGGACTTTGATGTATTTCTTCCTTGAAAGCCCCACAAATGGCACGTTGGCATCATATCCGTTGGGTACGATTGCCGAGTAGAATGCTTAGCCCTGCATCATTGATTGTCGTTGGGAAATATGGGTTTTTACTCAATCGTTTGTAAACCCGGTACTCTGTGTATCGGCGTGTTTGTGAAATGAGTAAAAGTTTGGGAAAACCTTGAGGTACAGGGTCAGTGCCTGTGTGGCCTGGCTATGTATTGTCGATAAGGACCGTTTCCTTTGGGAATTTCATCCGAGCATTTTACAGTGCGACCAAACGGGTAGTATGGGCTGCCCCTGGCCGAGTAATTTGTAGGTTTAGGGAAGTCTAGTGCCTACTGGAGTGGACTCATCTGAGTTGTGGCTCGTGGGCCCTGGTGCTGATGGTGGTTGTAGCCGACCTGAAGCATTGATCCTATGTGGATCCTTCTGCTGGCATTAGATAACCCTAAACTGGCTTTGGAAATGGCCTTGTCACAAACTTCCGGTACAGGCCAGTACTCGGTGTAAGTTTTGTATCGTTTGGGTAAAGCGTGCACCCTCTGCAGAGTTTTAGCTGAACTGTTCGAACAATCGTGCCCACGGATAAGGGCGATGTAAGGTGATTCCCATAGCGTAGATTTGTTTGCCAGTGGTTTGTGAAGCTGATTTATGGGAAGGGAATCGTGACCAGAATTTGCCGAGTAAGCAAACGGAAGGCCTGTGTGGCCAGAAACGGGCCTGTGTGACCCGGGGTGTTGAAGTACCATAAGCAAGTGTGTGAAAAGTAATCAGGAGATAAGTCTTCGGGTTGTAGCCAGAAGACGATAAAGAGCATGCTCCCGGATTGTAGCCAGGGCAGCAAAAGTTTGAGCTAACTGGTTGTAGCCAGTGTAGCGGATATAACCGGTTGTAGCCGGAAAGTGCTAAAAGAGATAGCTGAGATTTGGTTGTAGCCGAGTCTCAGGATCAATGGGTGGTTGTAGCCACTCGGGAAAATAGCAGACCGAATGGAGTGGTCGAAGCCACTCGGGTGTTAATCTAATGTGAAAATGGAAGATTATGATTCATTAAGTGGCAAGTTGTTGAAAAGCAACTTGCGGAATGGATCGAGGTGTGAGCCTCTTTCCGACAACTAAAACTTGACACACTAGTATTTTGACAAGCAAAAATGTTTCTAAAAGCAGTCTTTCGCAAATGAAACTCTTAGCCCCTTTTGTCCAACCGACATGGCACTTTTTCCCAGCTTGCTGAGTACGAAAGTACTCACCCTTGTTCCTATATATATATATTAGGTTTGGAAGAAGAAGACGAAGACCCGACTGCCGCCGAGTTCTTCCAAGAACAAGCCGACTACGAAGACTTCTGAGGTTTCGAGCCTAGTTCCCAACCAAGCCTGTGGTATAGCCGTGTTCTTCTGCCGAGTAGTTTCTCCCTGCTTCCGCCCTGTCTGTGTTGTTGTCGCTAGTTACCCTGTTGTTGCTTCTGTCTATCCGAGGCCTGTCCTGGATGGAAACCTTTGTATTATATATGTATGTACCCTGTTATGTATATGTTGTACTCTGAGTTGTATCACCGATGACTATGTGCGTATCCGACTACTGATCCAGGGATCGGGTACTGTGTGCACATTGTGGGCCCTCCCGTGGGCGCCACACCCAAGATGCCACAGAAGATCCCGGAGCCACATACCAAGCCACAGATCAAGCAGCGGCCACAGAAGCCACAGAAGATCCCGAAACAGCAATGAATCCCGAAGCAGTTTCAGACCTTTTAATGGATCCTCTGCTGCAGAACACTATGCGGCCACGCACGCGCTTGCAGAGTGGATTTCGAAAAGAAAAAGTTTACACTGATGGGACGATAAAATTGGGACTTCTCACTTTGACGGGTGAACCATAAAATTTGCAAGATGCTTTGAATAATCCAAACTGAAAAGATGCTATGGATGTGGAATACATGGCTTTGATTAGGAATAAAACCTAGCAGTTGGTTCCCTCTTAGAAAGGTAGAAATATTATCGACTGCAAATAGGTCTATAAAATTAAAAGAAAACAAGATAGTAGTCTCGACAGATACAAAGCTCGCCTAGTTGCTTAAGGATTCAAACAGAGGTATGATATAGATTATGAAGATACATTTAGTCATGTGGTAAAGGCAGCTACAATCAGAATTATCCTATTAGTGGCAGTATCCAGAGGATGGTGTCTGAGACAGCTAGATATACAGAATGCGTTTCTTCATGGGATACTTAAAAGAGGAGGTATATATGAGACAACCGCCTGGATATGAAAGTGTCTCTAATCCGGACTATGTGTGCAAACTGGATAAAGCTTTATATGGATTGAAACAGGCCCCTAGAGCATGGTATTCCAGGTTGAGTAATAAACTCTATGACCTCGGCTTCAAGGGTTCTAAGTCTGATACTTCACTATTCTTTTATGACAGAGAAGGCTTGACTATATTTTTGCTTATATATGTGGATGATATTATTGTAGTGAGTTCTAAACAGGAAGAAATATCAGCTCTACTATAGGACTTGCAAAAGGATTTTGCTCTCAAGGATCTTGGAGATTTACATTATTTTCTTGGGATCGAGGTAACTAAAGTCTCTAATGGTATACTTTTGACTCAAGAGAAATATGTCTCTGATCTGCTAAAAAGGGTTGGTATGTTTGATTGCAAACCGGTTAGTACACCTTTGTCTACTAGTGAAAAATTAACAATGCATGAAGGGTCACTCTTAGAACCTAATGATTCTACTCAGTATAGGAGTGTGCTTGGTGCTCTATAGTATTTAACTTTGACTAGACCAGACATTGCTTTTTCGGTAAATGAAGTCTGTTAGTTTTTGCATGCTCCTACTACAGTTCACTAGGCAGCAGTTAAGAGAATCTTGAGATATTTAAAGCAGTGTACTAAACTTGGTTTAAAAATATTCAATTCAAACTCTATGTTGGTCGGTGCTTACTCAAATGCAGACTAGCCTAGATGTTTGGATAATAGACGGTCTACTAGTGGATTTGCTGTATTTCTTGGGAACAATCTAGTGTCATGGAATGCAAAGAAACAAGCTACTGTTTCAAGGTCAAGCACAGAGGCAGAATATAAAGCCTTAGCTAATACTACTGCTGAAATTATATGAGTATAATCTCTTCTGCGCGAACTTCATATAGCAAGTCCGTCAACTGCTCAGTTATGGTATGATCATATGGGTGCAAAGTATTTATCGTTTAATCCAGTTTTTCATGCAAGGACTAAGCATATTGATGTTGATTATCATTTTGTTCGAGAACGGGTTGCTATGAAGTTGTTAGAGGTTGATTATCTTCCTATAGGTGATCAGGTTGCTGATGGTTTTACTAAGCCTTTATCGGTTCAATAGTTGGGAAATTTTAAGTACACTAAGCCTTTATCGGTTCGATAGTAGGAAAATTTTGAGTACAATCTCAACTTAGAAAAGTTATGATTGAGGAAGAATGTTAGAGATATATGTGTATAATAGAGATAAGTTAGATTTCCATGTAACGGGCTCTACGAGCCTGATTGTATACGGAGTAAGTCCTAGAGTTTGTATAGGCCACACCAGGGACTATTCTTGTAGTATAAATATAATTGCGGCCTGAGACAAAGGGTTTAACGCTTTCCCCTCTGATTATTTTTACAGAGAAAATACCAAAAGATGAATTACTTAGTGCGCTTCATTTTTAACAGCCTCTATCTACACGAACCAGCATGTCTGCCAAAGTCTTCCTTTCAACATCGGTCTTCTTGCTCGAAAGGGTTTCTGCAATCATGTATACAAGAATTTAAACAATAGTAGCACACACGTCAGAGTAACAAGAACAATTTATGTATCAATTAATTGCAAAAGACATTGGTAACGAACATTGCATCAAAACAACTGGGCATTAACTACATGAACAATACATAACAGACATTCCTCTCTAATGACAACAAGATGTGAGGTTCTTCTGGGAATACCAAGTTCCGGTGCTGATATTTGTCCATGATTATCACTGCTATAGTCAATTTACTACAGAAGTGTAAGCCCTATGAGGGAGGATCGACTCTGCTTACCACAGAAGTAGCACCATTTTGAGGGCAGCTGTGCAGCACCACTTCAATGGAACATTTCAATAGTACTGCATTAGACTATTAGAGAGAGAGAGAAATTACGGGAAACTTGATGCAAATTTGGAGCTCAAAAACATTGCATAAATCCAATCCAATATTAAACATGCTGCCATAGTTTCAAGTAGAAAAACTCCGGACTCTTTCTATAGGTTAACCCAGTCATACAGGGCCTCCCAAATGCTACCCTTGAAAAATTGCCAAACTAGAATCTAAGTGATGACAAACAAATCACTCCCTTGAGAAACCACAATACAGATACAGTTGGTGTTTAATCCATAAATTGCACAAAGTTGCAAAGCACATGATTTTAAAAGAACCATATGTGCAATCCAACAATTGCAGCATAGTAAACCCCCGTGCTTTCAATACTCAGTGCATTCTAACAATTACAACTACAGTATAGTACCTCAATACTCAAATATATCGAACATATGGGGATATACCTCTAGAAGGGATCTGACATGATTCAAGCCACGGTGGGAGCACGCATGCCACAACTGAATCAGAGTTGACGGCTCTGTCTTCAAGAGAACTCCTCCCAATCACCTCGCCCTTGGCCATGTCCACGGCAAGAATTTCGTGGAAGAATATGAGGTACAGAACGTTGGCGTTCAGTGGATCGATGGCGCCAATCCGCGGCCTCTCTGGCACCTTGCGTTCACCCGGCCAGCTTGGGGTGATCTCCATCTTGTGCTCCAGCGTCCAGCAGCTGCCCTCATCATCGGGCGAGAATGAGCTCACCACGAACGGCTTCTCCGTATTGGACACTTCGACGTAGCGCAGCTTCCCCTCGCTGACCCCCATCCGCCGGTACCAGCCAAGAATCTGGCTCCCCGCCATTCCCGTCAGGTCCGGCAGTACGCTGCCCCTCGGCAACTCGACGAAGCGTTCCTCCGGTCGGTCGCTGAACGGGTCTACGGAGCAGGCGCCCCAGCTCACGTCCACCCACCACAGCCGGCCGCCGAAGGCCAGTACGTCGTGGTCTAGGTGCATCGCCCGCCCAGTCGCCACCCGCTCCGGCGACGGCACGAACGCCAGATCGTCCCACTCCTCAGTCTCCGACAGGAACCGGCGCAACACGCTGCGCCCCGCCTCTCCCTTGGTGAGCTTCGCGACCACGTACCTATCAGGCGGCCCGTGCCGGCCCTCGGATCGGGTGAGGAGGCCGCATCCCGTGCCGCCCTTGGTGCTCTCGACGGCAGGGAGGCGGTACATCTGGCCGCTGAGCGGGTTGCAGACGAACCGCGTGATGTCCGGGTCGAGGTAGCCATCGCGTGGCGTCCTGGACAACTGGAAATCCAAGGTGAGGCGGACGTTCGCGACGACGGGTATGTGGTAGCGGATGTCGTAGAACTTGAGGAGGAGGGGCCCGTCGCCGCTAGCGCCGATGACCGTGCCGACGACGCCCATGGTGTCTCCATCGGGGTCCGTGAGGGGGCCAGGCTCGACGAAGTGAGCGGGGACAGAGAGGCAGGAAGAGCACGGGGGCTCACCGAGGTCCAAGGACGCGCGCGCGCTCCGCGACGGCGCCCCTGACCTGTCCAACTCCGTCTGGACTAGGATCATGGCCCACGGAGGGCGCGATGGTGACGCGGCCGTGGAGAGGGGGCGGCGGAGGCGGCCCACGGAAGCGCCGGCGAGGCGGCGGAGCAGCAGCGACATCTTCCAAAGCCGGCGAGGAGGAGTTGAGGACGAGGAGTTGAGGAGAAGAGGGTTTTGGGCGAGCGGTGGTGCCGAGGTGGGAGGAGATGGAGGGGTTCGTCCCCATGGACTCGGTTCACAGAGGTCTGACAGCTCGTGGCACAGCTAAAGCTACCGTGGACATGTTCTACGAAACAGTTTGGTGGAGCATCCCGTAGACAGAGATTGTCAGTCCTTGAGGTGTATGGACCTTTGTCCACAGAGGACGGCATCAGGGGTTCGGGTGGTGGGTTTGAACTTTGAATGTGCTTTGACTGTGTTGACTGTTGAGCTGCCCCCGCCTTTCTGTTAGCTCATGTTTAACCGACTTTAGCCGTCTAATTTCCCGCCAAACGGCAGCGCCGACGAGCTTAACCCAAGCTTGTCCATTCCTTCGGCAATGGCTAAACGGAGGCCGTCGGCGAACAGGCAGACCGGGAGGCACCCGTGTGGGTGTGGCCGTGTCGGGTCTGAATGATAGGAGAATAAAACATTCAGGTGCCAAAGGTTCAGATTGGTGCCTATATAAAACATACTCCTTTTGTCCCATAAGTTTATCTTTGTTAATCACATTTATCACATAAAAACTTTATCTTTAAAGCAATTAATATATTAGAGTTACTTAAAGTGAAAACAAATACATTAGAGTTAGCTAAAATAATAGACAACTATATTAAAGTTTGTTAAAATGAAGAATAAGTGCACTAAAGTTTGATAAGAGTTAGGGCATTCTAATCTTTTAGCTTTGTATTAATTTGTATGATATAGACTAAAAATGAACTTATTTTTGAGACACAGGTAGCATACAGCTTCAGATTGATTTCTGCGCCGTTGTGTTTTGCAGGGATATCACTGATAAGCATTCAGAAGCTGGCAAGCATAGGGTTTCACTGTTTCCAACTTCAGGGCTGTCTCATGCCAGCTTGAACATCCATAGAAATTCCCAGAAATACACAATGGATAGAAGTGTTATAACCAGTATGAATTGCGCCAGGTGACGAGTACTTCAAAGTTCAAACTTTTACCAATCTCCCAGAAAATAAACAGGAAATGACGAATTTCTGGTGTCATACGGTCATACAGTTGAGTCACTATCTCATGCTAGGTTATAATTTACAAGCCATATAATCGGATAGTAGTGTTCACAGACAAGCTGCAAAGCTTCCAAACGGCTCGACGTCAAACAGCTAACAATATAGTACCTTGACAACAAGACATCGACTTGGCGTGTGATATTCTGATGTCATCGTCTAAGACAAGGCTTTTCCCACATTTTTCCCAAACGGAGAATCTGGTAATCTGCTGCTGATGAGATCCCGCAGTTCAAACTCGCTAGGGAACCTCTGCTCAGCTAATTTCGAGAACACCTGAAAAGTGGAAGTACTTTTTGGTAAAGAAGTAAGGAGGTTTACTGCTCAAATCAAAGCCTCTTTCCATGTAGCAATTTTTTGTATTCGCATATCTCTGTACTTGCTTGTCAAGGTAAAAGTCATTTTTAATTGGTGTGATCGTAGAAATATAATTAACTCCTAATGTAAAGTTGGTGGATAAAAAGATAACAGAAGGTGTATCTCAGATATAGAAAGCATACCAAATCTCCATTGCAGTAAACTTCAAAGGCACCAGAACTTTGTAGGAAAGATTGCGCAAAGTTGCCAAATAACCAGATTGTTGCCATGGTTCCAAATCTATTAGCACGCAGTGAGTAATACCATGGAGGTGGAACCATTCCAAGTCTGGGGAAAATCTGATCACCAGCCATTATTGTTGCAATGGCTCCAACTTGAAGAATTGGCACAACTTTGCTGAGTACACGTTTGGGGAAGGGTGGAGGGTAATTATGCAAGATAACATGAATGCTTCGAAATGATGTTTCCAGCATGCGTTTCATAGTCATTGCAGTTCCCCTACAAAATGTTACTCAAACTGTCAGCGTAACCTGCAGATGCAAAATTGCAAAGCATACAATTCATTGAATTGTCCTTTTGGACGGACAACAGATATTATTATGAAACTAGAAGACAAAAGGCCTATTTAGCCACATAATTTTCATCGCTCTTTCAACTAAGTTCAGTTAGTTCTCAAGGTAAGACAGCTAGACAAGTACCAAAGTCCACAGATTGAGAAACATACATATCAAACTTTAGCTGTAATAATTATTTATGTTCTATGCTGTAAATATTAAATGCATTAACTACATACTAGGGAACCTCTTAGTTCTATATCTCAGAAACTTTAGCTGTAATAATTATTTATTTCAGTTTAGGAGTTCTATATCCATATCATATTTGTTCGACAAGATCCACATCACATTTTATTGCGCTGCAATATTTCATTGTAACCTGTCGCATAACAGAATACTCATAAAATTCCATTGTCTGGTTAACAGGAATCAAATAGTCGAAGAGTTTTTTTACTGCCTATTGAACCTTTTTAGAATGCCCTACTACTTTGTCATAGCATGATAGCAGAGTGAAATTTTGGTATTTGTCTCACTATCAAACTTTCCAGCGGCATGCACTAAATATTTATGAGGACACAAATAAGATCAGTGGGTTTAACATTTATAAGGAGATCCTCATGTGCATCAACCATTTTGACAAGGGAATCTTGAAGGCGTATCATTCAATTGCACAAGATGTGTTTTACCAAAAAAAACAAAGTGTAGGAACAGTGCAACAAGTTAAGCATAAAAAGTAGTTGCATCCACAAAACTAATCACTCCACAATGAATCCAAGATAAAACCAGCTGGCCTCAAGGGTAGAAGTTGGGAAAGTGTGGTATTTGGTGAATGCACAAATACTGGCAAGTGGCAACTCATACTAACTGAATGACTGAATCACACATACTCAGCAGCATTGGCATCCAACATCTGAACTCAAACTAGAGGCTTATATGTGCAAAGCAGTTGAAAGCAAGGATCGGCACATATATGTGATGTATCACCACTAATTGTCTCAACTCAAAATAGAAAGAGCCAAATGACAAACCCACAAAATATATGTGTACTTTGACTGTTATCTTTTACATTCTTTCTAGGATGTTCAACAGAAAATTCACACTGTGCATCATGAATAATAACAGCATATCCTCTTATCGCTTACGATGTTCCCCACAACTACTCGACATAATCGCAAGTTTAAGAATCACACTGAAGCGCGGGTAACAACTACTACTATTGAGCATCGGTGTTATGAGTGCACATATGAACACACAACAGTATGATAATCATCAGTCATGTGTGTCATTGGTGGAGTGAAGTACCAAGCAATCCACCTCGTAAATCATTGTGCTGGGTAAATTGAGCTGAATATTTTCAGCTGTGGCAAGCACACAACTAAGCCGCTCGGTGCTCATTACAATGATAGTATGCTCAACAAATAATCGAACCAACCAACTGCGACCACTAGTCCGCAGGAACACAAAACACACTGGGCTGACGAACTCACTTGTAAGAGCAGGAGGCGCAGAATTGAAGCTCGACGGTGGTGCCGTATCCAGCTCCATCCACATGCGGCTGCTACAATCGCGCCAAAAAAAAACAGCAAATCAGCTCGCCGCTTAGATCGCAGCAACATAAGCTCGGGCTAGGGTTCACGACCCACCTGTATGGCCTCCGCGGCGGGATCGGGGTGGGGATGGTGGTGGTGGTGGTGGTGCGGCGGGTGAGGGTGGTGGTGGGGCGGGTGAGGGTGATGCGGCGGATGCGGGTGATGAGGCGGGTGGGGATGGTGCGGCGGGTGGTGGTGAGGCGGATGAGGATGGTGCGGCGGGTGGTGATGGGGGTGCCGGAGATGCGGCGGCGGCGGCGCGAAGATGTGGGAGAGGTCGGAGAGGAAGAGGAGCGCGGGGAGGCCGACGAGGAGGAGCTGCACGCGGTCCATGGCTACTGCTGCACTCCGCGTCGCCTCCTCCAACCTCCAACCCTCTCCTCAACTCCTTTTGAGAGGACGCGGAAGGAGGCGACCGGCGACGCGGACGGGCACGCCGCACGCGCTGGGGGAGGAGATGGCGAAGCTTCCTCTTGTGTCACTGACAGGTGGGCTGCGGAGGTGCGGGTCCCGGTAGTCAGTGGGAGTTTACACTTTACAAGAATCGGGCGGACAAGGCCGGGAATCTTTGTGGTGAGGGTGGTGGGGGTTGCCCGATGGTGAAGGCCACCTCACCCTGTTTAGACTTTGGATCGCGCCGTGATCTGCAAGAGTGAGTGGTTGGGCTGTTGGCCTCCTGGGCTGAATAGCCCGTATGGGCCGTGTCAGGCCGAGCATTTGCAGACCAGTTGGTAGAGATCAACATTGGCCCAGTTCCATACTTCCATTGTGATCAAAGATTCAAAGTACTGGGCTTTTCAGGTAAAGTTTGGTGGAAATTTTTTTATTTTTATATTTTTTAAAAAATATATTTTTAGAAGTATACTTTAGTTTTCAAAATTTACAAATCTATACCCCAACCCTATCTGAAAGGGCGTTTATTTTGATGATATGACAGACGATCGTCGACCACCGCCGTCGGGCTATCTGTCATTTTGCAGGCGACACCCTTGGGGACCCTGCAAAAGAGACGACGCCGAGAGTCGCCATTTTGCAGGCGACCCCTTTGCCACCCTTCTAGAGGCCTGTTTTTTTCTGGCCAAAAAGCAGCGGCCCCGTAGGTCCATCATTTTGTAGGTGGCCCCCTTGCCGCCTTCTAGGAGGGTGATTTTAGCCTTGCCAGGGGGCCGCCTACATAAATGGTGGCCGCCTGACCGTGTGGGCAGGGTGCTGCTTGCAAAAGGACTAAAAAACGTCTCCATCAGAGTGATTTTTTTTTGCCTCAGTATAACCCCTTCCCAGCCTCCGAAAAATTCATAAAATTATCAAAAATATCAGAAAAAAAGAAGACAAAGCTGAGAGGGGAGGCGAAGGAGCGGCGAAGCCCTGCTGGTTTACAGACTCGTCTGTAGATAAAATCTTATGTCCCTTTACAATTTTCATTCGTATTCATGAAGTGATGTAGTATGTGTAGTATTGTACTAGTTACGTATAGCGTACGATATGAAAATAAATTGTTACATTTATAGATCTGTAGTTTTTTAGTTAACCTATTAGACGTTGTAATTTTTTCAGAGACGGTAGTTATAAAAATTCAATTACACGGTATTAGATCTGATGAGTATGTTAGTACTTAGTTTAACTCTATTTTTTCGTTAATAGAGATATCAAATAAAATAGTATTTTAGTTATTTCATAGTCATATAGGCAAATGTCTAGAAATGCGCCCTCTCTTAGCGCATGTCCGTACGTCCACGTCCAGTACCAGTGCCACATATGCCATGCCTGACATAGACGCAATAACCGTGTATGTTGCGCCAATCCAATTTACCCGCATAGCTACACATGCATATAGGCAAATGTCTAGTAATGTGCCCTCTCTTAGCGCATGTCCGTTCGTCCATATCCAGTGTCGGTGCCACATATGCCGTGCCTCACACAGACCCGTACGTGTACATGTAACCATGAGGGTCGACTCTGATACCATTTGTAATAGCCTGTCCTCCAGAACCACGCAGCCCATCTGACGGACGGGCCCACTTACATATAGCACCTACTTACACTTTCGTTCTCGCTTCATGTAAAAAGGTTAATTCGAAAGTGATATGGTTGAAGGGACAAGGTCTTATAAGTTGGTTTAACTCTTGCTCAACTAGCAAGGTGGTACCAGTCAAGTGCACACAGCACTCATGGGCCACATAGACCAGATCTTAATTGGGCCAGATGTCGCACAAGCGCACGGTAAGAAGATGAAGAGAGCTAGAGGTTATGGCTAGGGCCTGTAATACGTTTTACTAGTAGTAGTTAGCATATTGTACATATGTTCTATCTTTTATATGCTATGCTGTATTTATTCTATACTTACTGCAGAAACTTTTTTACTTCGTCAGTGCAATGATGCACTTCTCTGGAAGGGCGGCAAAGGGGGCCTTACCGCCCACAAAAGGGCGACTCCTCGGCGCCGCCTCGTTTGCAGGCGGCACCCTTACCGCCATCTGGGAGGACGGTAAGGGAGCCGTCTGCAAAATGGCAGCCGGCTCGATAGCCGCTCGATGGTCATTTGCCACGTCATCTAAAGCGCTCTCTGGGAAAGTGTTTTTTAAAAAAGTCTTTCCAGAGGGCGTTGGGGCTATAGATTTTTAAATTTTCAAAACTAAAATAAATTTTTATAAATATTTTTTAAAAAATATAAAAATAAAAAAATTCAAGTTTGGTGCAGCTTTGGTAGCCAGTACGATGCGACGAGCTACCTCTACCGGCCGGCAGAAAATGGTTGCAATTTCCTCTACTTATGTCTTTTGAGAGAATCTTCTCCCTACTGCATGATGCTACTAGAGTCACGCACGAACAGAAGCAATTTCTTTCCTTCTTCAAGCGACATGCCATAAGTACGTTCACCTCTTCCTTGCGGTAAACCTTTGGTGGTGTAAGGTGAAAGTGAAACGTGCAATCATTAAAACTCGCCCGCGCTGTGTGGTCTGTGCACCCCACTCGAATTCGCCTCAGCTTATATGGTCCGACAGGGCTACAGGTTGGCACCACTTCAACAGCAGCAACGGACAAGGCGACTCAGCGATCGGTTTTAGCCGTAATCGGCTAGGCTTCCCTACGAGCTAAGTACCATTCGTTCGTGCTTTTAAAATTGGTTTACAAGCCATACATAAAAAAAATTATTAACATATGACTAATTAAGTATTAGCTATTACGAACTTAAAAAAATATATTTATTTGTTTTTTAAAGATTATATAATTTTTAAAAAACCTATCTCGTTTTAAAAAATATGCTTACGAAAAAGAGACAATAATCTTAAATCAAAAGCTCCCTAAGCCCACTGCTAGTGAACTAAAACTAGACATATTTAGGTGATGTTTGAATTAGCTTATGGGTGTGATAAGCTGTATGTAAAACGAGAAACGTCATTAGCACATAATTAATTAAGTATTAACTATTAAAAACTTAAAAAATAGATCTATTTGATTTTTTAAGATATGTGATATTCTTTTTTGCTTCTGGTTTCTCTCTCAATTTTTATTAGCACGCTTCTTAAAACATAAAACGGTATGTTTTTTTAAAAACTTTGTATATAAAAGTATCTAAAAAATCAAATAAATCCATTTAAGTTTTTAATAATTAATACTTAATTAATCATATGTTAATAATATTTTTTGTTTTATACGTGGTTTATAAACTAGCGACAAAAACCGAATCCAACACCCCTTGCTCCGAATCCAACACCCCTTACCCCGTTTCCACGAGACCACAGGCACGACGTAGCTACGTGACGGTTCGCCATGGCGTCGGCTCGTGGCAGGGCAGGACACGCGCCAGCTGGCTAGCGAGGCAGAGGCTGCGTGACTGCGTCCTTAAGCAATCGGTTGTTTGCTACTTAGTTGGATGGAGCTATTATTACTACGAGAGATTTGATTAAGCTTAAGGAGGCGCCCTCCTTTTTGGCGGGAGTGGGGCACAAGGGAAGGGAACACCGTGCACGGGCCGGCGCGTGAGGGCGCCCAGCGTGAAAAGGGAGGCGTAAAGCTGGGCATGCCCGTTTTTGTTTAAGCGGAGTTCGGTGAGCGCACCGATGGCTTTTCTTCCTCCACTCCAGGGCAAGGTGAGAATTTTATGCCATGGCAAGTTTAATTTAGTCGCCGTAATGACGTGTTTAATCAGTTAATCCGGCTCATCGGTTCCTGGTTGATGCCAGCTGAACAGAGGCCACAGTTAGCGACGAAGACTCTTCACTTCATATGATTAGTTTTTTTATGAACTAGTTATATTGTAATGGTTCATACCAATAGAAATAGATTACACGTTTTTTCGGCTTTTTTCTCTGCTCTGTGCATAGGGGTAAGACGAGAGGATGAAAGGAGGATAAATCCCTTTTTAAAATAATAGAGATAACAACATAATTTAGGTTTGTTTTGGTCTAAGGTAAGATCAGAATTTAACAAGCATGGCCATCTAATAAAAAGAGTTTTTAGTACAATATACTTACAGTACATTGTCAGTATAAATAATTAAATAGTATAGATTCATTTATCTACTTATTTAAATAGACTTTAGTATGAATCTAGAAAGAGTAAATTAGTCTTTCTAAATTATTGTGTAGTGTGGTAATTCAGTAAATTTACATAGTAGAGAGGGAATCACGTTGCCGTCACGCATACCGTGTCTGTCCACGAGCTCTTAGCCTCACGTACAAAATTAGGTTACTAATAGAAGCATTGAATCGTCCATGTTATAAAGAGAAGCATAGCAACATATGTGAAGCCAAAAATCCGGCTGTGACCATTGTACAGTGCATAGGTGCAGATTCTGATGTTTGCTCGTGGAATCTTTGTGAGGATGGCGTCTGGGCGTATACTTGCGTTTTGTTACCAAGCCACTCGTTAATCGTACTGCGTCCCGTTATGCTCAAAAAATAGATCATACGTCCAGTTGGAGTGATGATTTACGTGGCTACACACGTGTGTCACACCTTAAAGTGACGTAGATGATGGGTGTAAAATTTTAGCTTAAGAAAAATGTCTTCTCGAAACAAAATTTTACTATGAACCGAGAATTTTCTCATGTGTTTGTTGAATTGCATTGTCCTGAACGAGGGTGACAGCAAGGATATCCAAAGGATTCTTCTTCTTCTTTTTTTTTTTTTGAAAACTTCCAGAGGATTCTTCAGTCTTACTCCAAGCAACAAGCAACCACTTTGGAATGACAGATATATAATCGAAAGGAGACATGATATATAGGTCAAAAGAGAATAAGTGGCCCTTTCGTGGTTAGGCCAAAACAGGGAAATCAAATCAGCTTGTCATTTGACAAATAGTCCTTTCCATCCAACACTATAAATATTTTAGATTTTAACACAATCTTAAATATGTTAGTTTGACTAATAATATTTTATAATATTTTAAATAAAAAGAGTTGCATAATATGATACTAATTTATTTAGCGATAAATCTAGCAACATCGTTCTTACGTCATTATTTTTTATAATTTTTTCTATTAATAGTTAAAGTTAAAAATATTTGACTCACCACTACGTGTTTGTATTTTTTTTCCAATAATTTAACACGGAAGAGTGCTGTTGAGTAAATCTTTGATTATTGTCTCCATTGGTCTGACGGTGTGAATATGATCCTCATCCCCTAAACCTTAATCACATGACGATTCGGAAATACGAACATTACATTATCAAAGGAATATCTACTACATTTCTGCAAGAATCTTGCGATTAAAATAATCCTTAAACAATCGTCATCAGTCGCTAATGCGCTTGGTCTTTTCCTCGCCAGTTTGTCCGATTCCTCTGTCACCTCATCACCTCCACGGCCGTCGTCGCCTCCGGAGCCAGTCAAATTCGCGGTTCGCCGACGACCGTGGGTCTGACCACCCGAACTCCCCGCAGCAACTCAAGCCCCACGGCCGGACCCCACAGGCCAGCGACCCATAGGGGTCAGGGCAACGCCACGTGGGAATGTTCCCCTGCCTTGTCCTGCCCCGTCCCCTCGCCGCTACGCGTCCCCCGCAACCCGTCCCCATACCGCATCCTCGACACAGGTCTCGTTGGTAGCCTCTGCTCTGCTCTACTCTCTCTCTAGTTTCTCTCTCTAGCCCCCTTCTCTCTGTCCTCGACTCCTCCTTCCTCTCCCCCACTAGCACAGAGCCCAATGCGGAACAAACCCTAGTGCCCCCACCATCCCTGATCTCCCGCGGCATGGGGAACTGCTGCCGGTCGCCGGCGGCCGCGGCGAGGGAGGATGTGAAGACGTCGCACTTCCCGGCCTCTGCCGGCGGCGGCGGCGGGAAGAAGAAGCCCCCCAGGCGCGGAACGGGAGAGGGGGAGGGGGAGGGGGAGGAGGAGGAGGAGGCGGGGAGAAGAAGCGGCTGTCGGTGCTCGGGGAGGAGGGGTGCAAGGTGAGCGGCGGGATCGACGAGAAGTACGCGCTGGACAGGGAGCTCGGGCGGGGGGAGTTCGGGGTGACGTACCTGTGCATGGATCGGGGCACGCGGGAGCTGCTCGCGTGCAAGTCGATCTCGAAGCGGAAGCTGCGGACGCCGGTGGACGTGGAGGACGTGCGGCGGGAGGTGGCCATCATGCGGCACCTGCCCAAGAGCCCCAGCATCGTGTCGCTGCGGGAGGCGTGCGAGGACGACGGTGCCGTGCACCTCGTCATGGAGCTGTGCGAGGGAGGGGAGCTGTTCGACCGCATCGTCGCGAGGGGCCACTACACGGAGCGCGCGGCGGCCGCGGTCACTCGCACCATCGTCGAGGTCGTGCAGCTCTGCCACCGCCACGGCGTGATCCACCGGGACCTCAAGCCTGAGAACTTCCTCTTCGCCAACAAGAAGGAGAATTCCCCACTCAAGGCCATCGACTTCGGCCTCTCCATCTTCTTCAAGCCTGGTGAGCTCTCCCTGCACTGAGATCCGTCCATGATTTGGACGAACTGCTTTTCGTGCTTATGGATTTTTTTGGGAGTTCTCGCAGGATTGGTGGGTTGGTAGCCGGTTGGGTGGAATTCACTGTACTCTGTAGTGGCCGTTGCTGTAGCTGAGTGTTAGTATGTTCTTGCTTTCGTAATCTGACGAGAACTTGTTCTCTTTTGGTAGGACTTCTTTAGATGTAACTTTTGGAACAAACTAGACGCACTGCAGAGTGCGCTCTGAGTTCAGATACTGGAATCTTAGGAACTAGGTTGAGTCGTTGAGTGGTTGCTGTTTTTGGAATTTGGGAAACTACCAGTGGAAGCAGGCGTGACATAGCTCTTTCTATAAATAGTGTCTTGGTGCTGCCCTTATTCAACTCTTGCGGGCTGATTCCTTATTCAACTTCAGCTCAGTCATTTTGGGTAATAAGATTCAGGCATTCAGCACAACAATTGAAGCAACTCTTATTATAGTTCTAATTTTATTAAGTAATTAATTTGGCACCAACGGGCTTTGTTGTTTATTTATACATAACAATATAAACCTGTTGCACAAAAAGTGCTTTACAATTCTTTTTTTATAGCTTTTCTCGTTTATTTTCAGTTTTCTTTGTAGGCACTATTCATCCATTTTAATTCCATGCCTCTTGTCCTCTAGTTGAAATTTAATAAATATTTAACTACGTGGACAACAAATTTCCAGTGGTTCTATGTTCGCTTCTATGCAATCTCAGATTGTTGCAGAATGTTTCACATTGTAACATCATGAATCTTATAGAGCTCTGTTATGAAAATCATCCTCACTTTTATATCATGTGTTGTTCATGCAATTAATTTGTTTACCTCATATCCATTTCCATACTGGTCTTGCATATTGGTAGGGAAAAAAGGCATTTTTTGGCCATGCAGATAAGTTCCTCAAAAGGAAGTGGCTACTAGAATTTTAGATCAACATGCATAACAACCAAACAGTTGTAAATTCTGGAGCTACAAACCTTGCCATAGCTAAACCTTGATACATTTCACAGTTATTGGCAGAAAAAGGTAGCCTTCAAATTCGTGTTGATTTGCTTTCTGTTGATTATTGGAGTCCGAAATGCTTTAATGTGGCATCAATACTGAGACTAATTGTAGCATGCAGCAACATAGTAGTAGGTAGAAGTACATAGAGATCAAGTCTTTTTCAGAAGCACTCTCGTTTTCTTCTCATAAGATTCTGTTAGGTTACTAATGCCCCTATATAATAGGATTGCCTATAGATGTGATTTTTTTTTTCATTTTGATATCATTCACATCATGCAATGAATTATGGGAAAATTGGTTTCACGAGATCGAAAGTTCACGAGTTTAAGATCAAGGTACACTTTAATACCATCGAAAGTTTATGCCGTTTAGTTTTATACCATTTCCGTCCACTTCCATATGCCATTTTAGCTTTTCCTATTTTCTTATTGAATCATTTGGAATTTTTTATGACCAACTGCTTTTTGTAAGACACCTCTAACCTTTCCCTATGAAATGTGTATGTTATATATCTGATCCACTATCTTGATTGTTCAGGTGAAAAATTTTCTGAAATTGTGGGAAGTCCATATTACATGGCTCCTGAAGTGCTGAAGAGAAACTATGGGCCTGAAATAGACATATGGAGTGCTGGAGTCATCTTGTATATTTTGTTATGTGGAGTTCCTCCTTTTTGGGCTGGTACTTTGCCTTTGCTTTGTGTCATTTAGCTTTGTTCTTCTGTAAATACTTACCAAGAAAAATTGCAGAGACTGAACAAGGAGTGGCACAAGCTATACTTCGTGGAAATATAGATTTTAAGCGAGAACCATGGCCCAATGTTTCTGATAATGCTAAAGATCTAGTCCGCCAGATGCTTCAGCCTGACCCAAAACTCAGGCTGACAGCAAAGCAGGTTCTTGGTAAGTGCACATAGTGCTCTCAAAGCTGGCACAGTGTTAACTAAGCTTGCCATGTACTTCCTTTTGGCTATGTGGTGCATTGGTTGCACTAGTTCAAAGCTGGCCGATCAAAGGACCCCGCAGTCATAGTAAAAATTCTGTAGGATCAACCTTAAATAATTGTTATAATAGTTGATGATCTAGCTAGACTTTCTTGCATTTTTCCTAATGTGCCAGTGTTGAATTCTGGCAACCTGCTTGAATGCGGTAAAGTATAGTTATGCAACACCATGATTTGGAAATCAACAGTAAGAAACTGGTTGTTGATGAATGTTGAGAGTATAATGAGAAGTTTAAGTGTTGCTATAAATCCAAGGTAAATCTGAGGTCTGTATGAACCATTGGTTCATACTGGCAAGTGCCAGGTGGAAACAACTTGGAAGATGTGTGTAAATTTGAGCAAAAGAGGTAAAAAGAAACATATTTGTTATCACGGCCATGGACAGCAACTGATGCAATTTGAAATTGCATCTGATATTACTTTCTAACTTTATTGAGTTGAAGTATGCCAAACATTTTAGTGAATTAGGCATATTTGTTTTATTTTGCTTCTTCATGGTTATGCATTATTTTGTACAATCTTGGGCTGCCTATTAAAGTGTGAATCATCAAAGTTTGTCAGTGTGTCACACTGTCCACATGCTGAATAATGTAGACAATTAAGCAAACATGTTTTACCACATATTTCCTTTTTTCTTTGATCAGACTCTAGACAGTGATATACAGGCTTGGTACTCAAGATAGCTGTTTTATTTCTGTTGTCACAGAGCACACCTGGCTTCAAAATGCTAAGAAGGCTCCAAATGTTCCACTTGGAGATATTGTAAAGTCAAGGCTGAAACAGTTTTCAAGGATGAACAGATTCAAAAGAAGAGCTCTAAGGGTTTGAGTCCTTCTCTAATTGACAATCCTTTTTTTTTTTTGTCTACCAAAGAGAGATATTTTACTGAACAGAACTGATTCTTGACCAGGTTATTGCTGATCACTTATCAGCTGAAGAGGTTGAGGACATAAAGGACATGTTCAAGGTGATGGATACCGATAATGATGGTATAGTCTCTTATGAAGAGTTAAAGAGTGGAATCGCAAAATTTGGTTCCCATCTTGCAGAATCTGAAGTGCAAATGCTTATTGAAGCTGTAAGTAACTGGAAGCATTTTACTTGCTTGTTAGAATATTAGTTCAATAAAATTGAGTCACAAATGTTAGTTCAATCAGATTAAATTATCACCATCTTTGGTGATAGCTGATACTGAATCACATGATTTCTTCTAATTCTGATGTCTGGTGCAATGTAAAAGTGTTCCTTTTACACCTGATGGTTAAAATCACCGGCCAATTTCCCCTTTATTTTACTTTTCTTTTTGCAATAATGGATCAAGGGCATAATCAAACTGTTACTTCCATTTGTACAATGGGCCTGCCTATTCTTCTCATTAGTCTGAGCGTGCTGTGTTATTTATTTTAATAACACTCATCATTTTTGTCTTTTTGGTCCATAGTAAGACTATTGTGTGCAATTTGAGAGTCAGACTTGAATACTTGATAATTAGGAGGTCTAAATGGTTTGATAACTGTAATGTCCTTGAGTATTTATAATAAAACAAAGGGTTTGGTGATTTGCATATCTGATACTTTGAGGTTGGAAAATAGGTGGATACAAATGGTAGGGGAGCACTAGATTATGGTGAATTTTTGGCCGTTTCACTTCATTTACAAAGGATGGCAAACGATGAGCACCTCCGGAGGGCCTTCCTATTTTTTGACAAGGATGGCAATGGCTATATTGAGCCTGAGGAACTTCAGGAGGCCCTGGTGGAGGATGGGGCAGCTGATATCATGGAAGTGGTGAAGGACATACTGCAAGAGGTTGACACTGACAAGGTGAAGATTCTCTGATGGTGATAGCAATGATACAACCTCCAGTTCTTATGCCTTTACTTAACAAGATTTTGATTGTTTATGCAGGATGGTAAAATTAGCTATGACGAATTCGTAGCAATGATGAAGACCGGCACAGATTGGAGAAAAGCATCACGGCATTATTCAAGAGGACGTTTCAATAGCCTTAGCATAAGGCTTATAAAGGATGGATCTGTAAAATTGGGCAACGAGTGAAGTTGCAGACTTGCAGCATTATGCTGTCCTCACTCATCTGTGCATGTAAGTCTGGCCCTTGGGCCCACTAAGCAGAGACCCTCTCCTTTTCTAATGATTATTTTGGAGTTAATTTAGATAGGCAGAGCCCCGCCGATTGGCTTACTCATGTAAGTAGCTTTCCTGATGAGGAGCACGCACTGAATGCTGCACCAATGGCTGTGCACAGTGCACTTGCTTGCTTGCCCCCCTGCTTGATATATCCTTCCGTTGTACTCTGTTAAGTGCTGTACCATATTTTCTTGTTTCCCTCAAAATGCACTTTGTTGATCTGATATTCTGATGGATGTATCTGCATTGGTAAAAAAACTAGAAATTCCTCCTAGTTGTGATATGCAGTGACTGGTAGTGCATGCTGGTGCTGCATTCAAGCCTTAAACTACACCGAAACAGCATGCTGCCAGAAGAAAAGAACAAAAAGCAACATGTAGCTACAAGCCCACGGCAGGTGTACATTGCCACAATATTGATACCATTCTGCTTTCAGCCTTCCACTAGATTGCCTGACGGGACGCTGTTGTAACTTGTTTTCCAGTAGTCTGATGCTGATTGCCAGTATTCAACCACAGGCCAAACTGACAGGATTCCCTGCAGTTTGGCACGGTGGAATTCAGACTGTTTTCTCTGGTCTCATTTGGTTGTTTGCAATCCAGTGTATGTAGGTTTATACTTCTCTCTGTTTTCAAGCAGGAATTCAGAAACCGTCGAAAATCATGTGCGGCACTTCTTTTGATTTCTCTTTGCGTGACTAATCGTGTCGTTTCATCTACCACTGTTTTCAAGTGGAAAGCAAAAATCACGAGAAGAAAGTGCCTTGCCTACCTTTTTCTTTGTGGCTTTATTCTGAAATTGTAAAGATGGAAGAGAAGATCAAGAACCGGCTAGAAACGTGTTTTGTATTTTTTACTGTCGTTTTTCAGAAATTAGCATGTGGGTCAGTGGGTGACACCTAAAAGTAGTACTGCATGGAGTCGGGGCTGAGCATGTAGTTATGGCCTCCAGGCTTGACTTGTCTGTTAGTTAAATCTGTACGTTTGTCTTCTACAGCTCCTTCTACTCCATATTTTCACTTATGTAAAAAAATGTTTTAGTTTATCAATGCATTATTTTCTTTTAATGGCTGAATGCTCGTACTTTACTATGGATAAAAATAATATATTATAATATTTTCTAAAATAGATAAAAAATATTTTTTTTAAATGTGTTACGCATGTTTTTTATAGGGAATATTTACCCTAATTTGATTTTATATGTGTCTATATATTTAGATTTGATTGTTTCTTAATATAAGAAGTTTGAGAGATAATTTGAAAATATTCGATGGGAGTAGATGATGGGTGGTAGATTTACTCACCACCACTACTTCTCTTTAAAGGAGTATTGATATGATTTTATATGCAATTATACATTTAGATTTGATTGTTTCTTAATACTAAAAAGTTTAAGAATAATTTAGAAATGTTGTAAAGGGATTAGATAGGGTGGCAAATTCACGGTCATTATCACTGTCTCCTTTTAAAGATGTATAGATTTTCACTTTAATTTGATGTATAGATGTATATACTTCCTCCGTTCTAAAAAACATAACTATATCCAAATTTATAGTCAAAAGTTGTTTTTTTAGGGAGTATTACTCCTCCGTAGCACTTTAGAGCCTCTTTTTTTTTTTTCTTTTCAGATATCCTTTGTGAAAAAAAGTGTGTTCAGATCACGTCAAATAAACATACCAAGTTTTCTCCCCGTCTTTAAAAAGGGGCGCTCATACTGTAGCATTGCTAACCACCAAACCTGGGACCGAAATGAGCTGTTAAAGAAACACTTAACCGAAATGAACTGTTTGCCGGTAAGATATCTTTTTCGTTTGCCGCTTTTTCTGTACATTTATCTTTGAAACTTTAACCCTGAATTCCGCCGTCAATTATGATCCATCAGCTTTCCTTGCAGTAAATGTTACTCCTGCTAACACAATTATTACAGTAAATCAAGCTTCTTGCCAGCAGCTCTCCATCCCTCTCCAACCCCAGCTACCATGACAGCAAAATCTCACAGTAAATGACGTCTTCTTCTCGCCTTTCGCGATAGCGCGCAGGCCTAACCTGATTGAGACAAATAGCAAAGCAAAACAATACTCTGTTCTGTAAATGTGCAGTTCAAAATTCATAATTTCCTCAAAATTAGTACACAACGTTTCTAAATCGAGCCACCTATAGTAGATTGTAATTGCAATTCAAGTCAATTGATGTGCGAATTTGGAAGCATTTACTACCCATGTTTCATCTAGCTGAAGCTGTTGTGGTTGTGGTTGGAATGGTGTTATGGTAGGGTGCGACCGTGCGGAAGGGAGGTGAGATCTGGCGTCGCGGTTGGGATCGGACGCAAACCGAGGGAGGGCGGCGCCCGTCCGGCCGTCACGAGCGCAGAGAATCCCCCAGCGAAGCAGCGCCGAGAAGGACAACGCCCAACCAGGTGGGGAGCGGGACAGCGCAACAGCGACTGACAATAATGGCGGGCGGGCGAGGGCGGTGTCCACGTCGGATCGGGCGCGGGCCTCCTCCTCTCCGACCCCGACCAACCACCGCGTCGTCGCCCAGCGACCGCGACCTCCCCGCCGACGCCGACGCTGGCGCCTGGGCCCCGCCTGCCAGAGAGGTGGCCCTGCCCGTGCGGCGGGCGCGTGTCCGTTGGATCCCGTGCGGCCGCTTCTCCTTCTTCTTCGCTTCTAGATTTCTAGTAGTAGTAAGCTCTGCTCGTTGCCGCCCGCCTCGGCCGCGTCGTTGGTGCTGGCGTTGCGTTCTCCGCTCGCTGCGGCTGCTTCGCTTTCGGATGGCGGCGGAGGGGCCCGAGGCGTGAGTGAGTGGGTGAGGTGCGCGCGGGCGAGATCGCCGGGCATGTCGGCGCTGGGTGCGGAGGGGGCGGCGATGGGCTTCCTCCCACCCGCCGTGCACGGCTTCGCACGCTCGGCGCCCGCGCTCCGGGACGAGATCCTCGCGGCGCGCTCCTCCGCCGACGGGGACGATCGTGACGACGCAGCCTCCGACGATCCGCGGCTGCCGGCATTGCGGGTGCCCTCCTCCTACGCGGCGTTCGGTGGCGCGCTCGCCAGCAGCCCTGGCTCCAGCTCCGACTCCGACTCCGACTCCTTCCTCAGCATGAGCTCCACGCCTTCAGGTACTTTCTGCTCTCGAGAGGTAAATTTGCTTCATCGATGTGTGCAACAGTAGAATCCTCCTCTGCTCGGCTCCCCAGAGCGGAAGCGTTGTGACTGACATTATGATCTCGATCTCCGCGCGCGATTAGGAGATGCGCGCTTCAAATTATCTGGTTTTTTTTGCTCGAACTCTGGTCCAGAATTTGTCAATGTGATTAGTGGTTGGTGTTGTTTTGTGTTAATGTCAGGACTGCTGAATCCGTACGGTGTGTGGTCGCCGCGCGCGCCATCGGAGGCGTCGTCCTCGGAGATGGAGTTTGGCACGGCGCGCGAGTACGACACCACCGACCTCTTCTTCGGCGAGAATTGGCTCTACGACGACCACCTTTTCCACGGCAAATCGGATGGCGACAAGAGCGACGAGGGCGATGGGGAGGACAAGTTCATCGTTGGCACTGACACTAGCGCCCAGTGGAGCGAAACGCGTGAGCTTGCCGATGGTGGTGGCCTCCGCCAAGTGCACGGGAAGTCCAATGACGACGCTGAAGTCTGCGCAGAAGTGTACACCTGCTCTTCAGCGCCCTGCAGTTGCTGCTGCGGAGGGAGGAAGAAGGATGATGAGTTGATGAGGGATTTTGGCTCTGCTGTGTACGGGAGGTACCTGATCATGGATGACCAGACAGAGGTGCTGGATGAGTGTAATGCAGATGCATTCCTGTTCAGACGGGATAGAGATGCCATGCTCAAAAGTGAACAACCAGTTGATTCCAAAGGTGGAGATATCGAGTTGCTGGATATGAGTACGGTGGAGAAGGAGCTTCAGATGCTCAGTCCGTATTTGGCTGGGGCAGATGCTCTCGCGAGTGAGTAGTTCTGATCTCTGACCTCTCAATTAGGTTCATTCTGCAAAATCCACAAGTTAAAATGGAATTCGGTTTATTATTGTAACTGAATCCAGCTCAGTTCATTTCTCAGAATTTATTTCACTTATCCATGCAAAGTTTCTTTTTGCTTGTGCACTCTAGCTGGTTTCATTCCAGTTGTGGTTATCTCTTGCAGAGCCTGAGCTTGATCATGATTTCAGTGGCAACGGTGAACTTGATATTAACATTGTTACAAACGAGAAAACTGCAGATGACAAAGAACTTCTAAAAAATAGTTACAGCATAAATCCTTTTCCTGAGATAGGTGATCCTCTAGATGTTTATGAGATGGAGGACTTTGGACAAACAGATACAAGTGTTCGAACTTCTACAACCAATAAAATCGAGGAAGATTTGAGAACAGAGATTGATCTTGCACTTTCTAGATTCCATGAAGAATATGAGGTATTTGAGCTGAGAATTTTTCACCGGAAGAACAGGTTCACCATCAGATACTTTTTTTTTGTTTATTCTTCAACCATCATGTAAATATGCTAATGTCTTAGGTGTCCTCTGCAGGACTGGTTTTGAGGAAAACAAAGAGTTCCCTATTGTCATGAACTCAGTTGTAGGTGGAAGATATCGTATCACTGAGTACCTTGGCTCAGCTGCATTCAGCAAGGTTGTACAAGCACAGGATCTTTGGACGGGAATGGATGTCTGCCTGAAAATAATAAAAAACGACAAGGATTTCTTTGACCAGAGCTTGGACGAGATAAAGCTCCTTAAATTTGTAAACAAATACGATCCTGATGATGAACATCATATATTGCGCCTGTACGATTTTTTCTACTATCAGGTATGTGATATAAAAATACAATGAACTCAATCTTTTGGTTTGCTGTTACACCACACCATGTATAAGCAGTCATATGAATTTCTCATTTTGTACCTTGTGGAATGCTGTCATCCAAAAAATTGACAGGAACATCTTTTCATTGTCACTGAATTGCTACGGGCGAATCTGTATGAATTTCAAAAATATAACCAAGAGTCTGGTGATGAAGTGTACTTTTCATTGCGCAGAATACAGGTATGTCTGACAGGTTGTTGTTTTGTTATGAAAGGAGTTTGTAACCGTCATGTTTGTCTGTTTATTTTATGAATCCTTCATAACTAAAAAAGTCATGGCACAATGCAAAAGTTTATATGCCTGAGGTTGTAATACACTACAGTTGTAAAGAAAGATCTCTTTATCCATTGATCTTCCCTGAACCCTGATTATATTCCTCTCTGACATTTTTTTTGTGGAAGGCTAAAATAAATGCTTTAGCATGATTAGGTTATTTTGTGTGACAAACATACAAAATCCTGCTGAAATACAATACGTTTTCTGTTGTTTTCAGGCTATAGCGCGACAATGCTTAGAAGCTTTGGTGTATTTGCATCATTTAAATATCGTTCACTGTGACCTTAAACCAGAGAATATCCTCATGAAGAGTTACAGCAGATGTGAAATTAAGGTTATTGATCTTGGAAGCAGTTGCTTCTTGACAGACAACTTAAGCTTATATGTGCAGTCACGCTCTTACAGAGCTCCTGAGGTCATTCTAGGTCTTCCATATGATCAGAAGATTGACATTTGGTCTCTTGGCTGCATCTTGGCTGAACTATACACCGGTGAAGTAAGTTTTTAACTTTTCAGCTTGACTTAATAATGCCCATTCTGTTCGGTACTATATGACATTGTCACGACATACTTACATTTTACCTAGGGTAATTGACGTGTTTACCCAGTTGAAGGAAAGAAAATACAAACCAGGATTTGTACATGGAAAAATGAATTATTGTGCCTTTTAACTCATCCTGCAATTGCTGGCAGTCAAGGTTTTGATTGTGGCTAATGTTCTTTCTTGTATAACTATTCAGTTCATCCCTAGAGAAATCACTTACTAGATTGTCACAGTCTCTTAAAATATTGGGTAGACCCTTCTTTGTGATCTCAAAACTATTATAATTTTAAGAAACTGTAAGCAGGAACTGGAACAATGATTCAAGTGCTCGTGACTTATCTGCAAAATATTTGCCAAATTTAAGAAATAACCTTCAAGTAACAGTAAATATACTGGTGAATGGCCATCATATTTCTGTTCATATAGTCCCAATTGAAGATATTGTTTTTACCACCTTTGTTAAAAATACCTGAAACATAAATTTCTTTTGTAACTGTAAACCAATAAGCCAATGCTCTCTTGTTCCTCACAGCGATAATGTGATTGAGATATTTCTTATACATATCACAGGTGCTCTTTCCTAATGAATCAGTACAAATAATTCTTGCTCGGATGATAGGGACAATTGGTCCAATTGACATGGAAATGCTTGCACTGGGACAAGATACTCAGAAGTACTTTACAGAAGACTATGACCTGTTCCACAAAAATGAGGTGCATGCTATTTCTTGTGTACTCTCTTCAATTTGGTTGGACGTATTGTCAAAATTCAAAATTATGAAACCAATTTAATTTATGAAAATCAACGTGATTTTTTCCTTTCTTATGCAACCCCTATTTGAACCAACAATCAGTGGATGACATGCAAGATTTTCTCTCTCTTTTTGGATCCTCTTTGTGCTACATGTTTTGAATGTTGAATGCCACCGACAATATTATTGACAATTAAATTTCTTTAAGGAATTGTGCTTAGCTCAGTTGGATGTCTTCCTTTATTAAATTGGTGCCATGTTCCTCCTTCGTACTCCTCATTTTTGGACAGTTGCATTTTTTATCTATGTAAAATCTTATCTCAAGTGAAGCTTTATTCTAAATCTTGTTATGCCATAGAAAATACTTTTGGTCACAAAAAAAAAATGATAGCTGACAACTGAAACACTTTCTCTAGTTAGTTATGTTGTATTTGTGGTAGAAGTGTTAGATCAGAGGGTCAGAGCCTTATGTTCCCGTCATGTTAATGTTAGTTTGGTAGCTTCCCAAGGTCTTCGTTAGGAATCTGGTTTGCAGGTGTTTATCAGTTCTGTGATTTCATGAGCCACCCAAGTTGTTCTGTTCTTTCGTGTGGATCTGATTCCCAACTCAGGCGTTTTGGTTATATTAGTTAGTTGAACACACCCACACATAAGATTTCAAGTTTCAACCCCACAATTCGGGCTGATAAATTTTAAGTTGTTTGTTATCATTATTAAGCATGATCTGTAGCACAAGAATCTCAATTGCTCACTGTCGCTGCCAGTTTGCTATTGCTGCAAGTGTTGTTCAGGCCATGCCATTAATTTATTATCCAATCTCTTTCCTGTTTTAGGAGACGGATCAGTTGGAGTACTTGATCCCAGAGAAGACCTCCTTGCGGCGTCGCTTGCAATGCCCGGACACCAAATTTGTTAAATTTCTGTCTTACCTGTTACAAATCAACCCCAGAAAGAGGCCAACAGCCAGTGAAGCATTGCAGCATCCATGGCTTTCATACACTTATCATTGAGATGTCAACCAATATGTTTACACGGGTGGAATCGTTTTTCGAAGTTCCATTTGCACCAGGATCTGGCTTTTCTTTTTTTTTTTTTCAGGGCAATCCTTGGCATCGAACCCCTGTTTTGCGAGGTGAATGCGATCTTGCTCGTGCATGTAAATATGAGCAAAAATGTTCCTTGTTGCATATGTACAGTTGTCACTTACTCTGATGTACTTCACCCAACTCATCAATAGAAATCAAGCTGTGTTTCAAGTTTCAACAGACATTGGTTTACGTTTGGTGTTTGCCCTGATGCTCTTCACTTAATTGAAGTTCAGCAGTAGCGAGTTTTACCTTGTGATGTCAATGGATCTTTGTTGTGGTGTTGCTACAAAATTATTCATCAACAGAAAGGGAGCAACATTCAAATCCAACATGTGAAAGGATGGAGACATTAGCACAAACCAAACGAATTTCAAAGAAGCCTAGGATGATGAGAGGATAAAAGATCCGAAGTGAAATCAAAACAAACGGATGGTATACAAGTATAAGGCCTCATATGAAGATTTAATCTAGGCAAGATGAATCATGTACAAACCAGGAACAAGGCGTGATGTAGCTCCAAAAGACCATCTTAAGGTCACTGATGCTGCTTAAATCATTGCTGTAGAACCTCGATTAGAATTTACAGGCCTTCAGGAACTCACAGACCATTATAACTGTCAGTTAGATTATCAGAACTGTCAGCGACAAAAGGTGCTATACAACAATAAATTTAGGCTCACGATACAAATACTGATCTCCATTCTCCGTGTTGAACAATGGCTTTTGTCATATGGAAGGGCCTGGATGAATACATTATGTACAAGTGTTATCTCCAAGAGTGGCACCTTTGTAGCCTTCGGCTAATAATGCAATGCCCTGGTGGCAAAACTTATGCCACCTGAACAATTTGTGGGATCCCATGTCTTTGGAACCACTCTGGCATATGAAATGTTTCATACAGTGCTGGTCTAACATCATTTTGCAGAGAAAGTTGCTTGAGAAGTGGAAATATAACTCCCATAAGCTAAAATGTTTGAGAACGTCAGTGGATCAGTAAACCAGAAAATTTAAGTACAGAACAAAAAGGAGAGTTATCTAACTTGTAACTTTACCTGATCATCAACAGGTTGTCCAGCTGAGAATGTAAGACAAGGTATTCCATTCAATGGTTGCAGCAGGAAACTATATGGATTGTTATCAACAATGACAATTCGGTGGAAATCTTTGGACAAACAAGAAAGATCTTTTACATGCTCTCTGTATTCCCTGGAATTCAGCACATAACAGCGTCAAATAACTTAACAGCCCAGCTAATGCAGTACTAGGAGTAAGTAATATGTATCTTTGTGAAATCAAGCTGGTACGAAAACCAGGAACACATGAACAAATTATGATCAACATATATGTGAATTACCATAAACATCAGTTCAAGAACCAGTTTCACATAAATCAATAGGTATACATAAGAGATTCCATTGGCACGAATAGGTGCTACCTATGGGTGACAAGCACTTGCAATATTTAAGCTTGTGCTTGCAAAAAGGCCTCCCACCAAAATCAGTCAAAATCACATTCTAATATTTCAGTGAGCAAGACAATAATTCATTTAAGGTACTATTGAAGTCAGAAGCAAAAGAGTCCATCATTTACAATCCACAGAAATGCTAAAAATAACTTACGTGCTAACAGTTGATGGCCTATAGAGACGGTGCCTGAATCTGTTGTGAGCATCTATCCTGTCAACTAATGGTTTTGCATACCCTGGGGAAAAGCACAGGTCATTAAAATGAGGTGAAATAAACTGAGTTCTAGTCGCAGAGCAATACAAACTATAGGCAACAAACCTTCCAAACCAGCAGTGAAGAGAATAAGATCAGCAAATTCGCTAGTTCTCTGCAAAAATTCATGCAAACCAGGACGCTCAAAGACAGTTACATGGTTCACCCTCTGTCTTCCCTCAGCATCCTTTATATCAAGGAATACAACCTCTGATAAGCAACTTCCTGGGTTTTAACGGATTATCAAAAGAAAAGGATGGCAGCTTACTTGCCTTTTCAGCGGATATGCACTCCATGTCAAAGCAATGCAATCCTGCTTCAATAGCCTCGGCACGCAGAGCAGCAGGAAGGCTTGATGACTCGTATGCACAAACCAGAGTCTCGTCCAAATCAAGCACTACCTGCAGTCGAGCGATTCCAAAAATTCATTTGTAGGTTACATAGGTAGAAGGTAAGTTCATAAAGTGGAATCGATATCGAAGAGAACAAATAAAGTGGATATAAGTCTACCATGTTGTCAATGGCAATCAAATCATACCATCACTTAATCTCAAAATTAACCTACTCCATGTGAAATGTCCAGTCTAGTTTAGTAGTTTTTTGCTATCACTCAATAGTCAATAGCAGCAGGAGCTATCCTGAACAGTGAACACAATACACGGTTCGCTCCAAAGATGCAGGAATGAACTCTATCTTATCCATACCGTGAGCCGCCTGAGCGGCGGAGGCGGTGGCGGCCCGGTCGACGCGTCGGCGGGCACCTCGGAGGGGAGCTGCACGAAAGCGACCGACGGCGACGGCTGAACCGGGGTGGTGGAGAGGAGAGGGTGCCGGAGTCCGATGAAGGAGAGGAGCTGGGCCCAGGAGGAGGGCGTGCCGCGGACGATCTGGAGCAGGATCTGGAGGAGGAACCCGAGCCATCCCACCACCGCCCGCCACGCCGCCTGCCCCAGGTGCTGCTGCCGTACCGGCCCCACCTCCGCCTCCTCCGGCGTGAAGAACTCGGCCGCCGCCATCTTCCCCCGGCGCCGCCGCGCCGGACACGGGCTGGCTCCCGCGACGAGGCGTAGGCGGGGAGGGGACTAGACGTGGAGGAGGAGGCCAACCATAGGGTTGGGAGGAGAGGACTAGGGGAGGGGAGGAGGCGGGCTGGCTGTCGTCGGTCTTCCCCTGCGTCGTCCTCGAGGAGGGGGGAGCTTCCCTCGGCTAAACGGTGGAATTCTGTGACAGGCTGACATGACAGCCCAGCCGAGATTAACAAATCAGCTGTTAGTCTCAAGCCTGCATCCGAATAATCTCGATACTATAGCGGATTAATGGTGGCAAGTACGACTATTTTCAAGATATTTGTGGGGTCAGGTTCGGTTTATACTATTATAGCTATCTATAATCATATGATGATATATTTAACGAAGGTTATAGGTTGTGATGTTTGTGATTGGTTGAAGTTGGGCTAAGAGTAAGAGATATGATGGCACCGGCTCGGAATGAGGCCAAATATCGGTTTCTCAACACTGGGGTTAAATCCCTTAGGTTTGATCTTAGCTGGTTGTACTTGACAATAATGATATTCGCTTTCTTGTTAAAGGCATTATAATTTACTACCTAAGGATAAAACATATTATTTGGTCTTTACTGATTGAATCATACCAATAGCGAAGCATGCATGTGTCATTTTCTTTTAGGAGACATTTCCTTTTGAAGCGCCTTGATCACAGTCCAAATGTTGCTACAGTGGAGTATGAAGATAAATATCGCTTGTGGTTGTAGCCAGGGTTGACAATACCGCCGGGTACGGTAATGGTAATTGTGCGATAACCACACCAAATTCAAACAAATTTTAAAAATAATTTGAATTTTTGATAAATTTTGTATGTTTTGCACAGGTTGCCACGGCTACCATGATAAGGTAAATCCTGACTATTGCGACAGTCCGAATTAACCCCCCCAACAAACCGCAAAACCAAACATTTGGGAACCAAATTCTTTGCAGTTGTTCTAGTGACGTCAGAGGGACGTCGAGCTCTGCTCATCCGCTCGATCTGCATCGGATGGAAAGAAGCGAGTGAGGCGGCCGAACGGGCTTGCACTCAGCCCAAGCTAGCAAATTGGCACACAAACAGCCTCCCGGACTTGCCCATAGCCGATGCGCGCGACAGGCTCGCCACTCGATGCTTTCGGAGGGAAAAATAGGTGCGACTTGCTCACACAGAGAGGGAAAAGAAATCCTTTCAGCTTCTGTTTCGAGCCCGACAAGCCGGTCGATGAACAACGACGAGATTTTCTACCTCCGATCGTGAGTAAGTCTCAACTAGTTGCCTCTCTTCAACCATATCCCATATGAATGGCTTGTTAGAATTGATCAACTCCCTTATTAGGTTGCCTTTGATAAGCTTCCATTTTGCCATGGAAGAAACAATCTATTGAAGATGTAGATCAAGTCTCTACATCAAAGTTGTGAGATGGAAGGAGATAGGTTTGTAATGCAACTTCATGCTTGTGTATGCACTTTTTTGCTCATCATGTATATGCCCTAGTATCATACTTGGTGCTGTTTTTCTATACAAAGATAAGCTAGTGCCATGTTTGGCACCTTACCTTGGCATGGAATTCAGAAGTTCAGATGAGGCTTGGATGTTTTGGCACAGCTATGGAGGTCAAAAAGGCTTTGAGGTCAAAAAAAGATATACAAATAGAAGAGAATCCGATGGCATAGTTACATCATGTAGATATGTTTGTGAAATGAGGGTCATCAAGGAAAAGACAAAAAGGATCATCTAACAAAGTTCCCTCGAGCTGAAACTAGAACCAATTGTCTAGTCTGCATAGGTGTAGTAATGGATAAAAAGAAGGAAAACTATAAAGTGACTGAGTTGAGTTGGTTCTGGAACACAATCACCCCTTGCATTTGCCTGAAACCTTGCACTTGATGACATCACAAAGGAAGATTTCAGATTTGCAAGCTTTTGAAATTGAAACAGCTGATGATGCAGGAATTGGGCCAAAGGCGGCACATGAGTTGGCCAGTCACCAAGTTAGTGGATCACATAATCTTAGCTACACTCTTCGTGATCACAAGAACTATTTGTGGAGCAAGCGCTAAAGAGAGTTGGCATATGGTCAAGCAGGTAGCATGCTTATGTATTTTCAAGACAAAATTGCCGAGAACCCATCATTCCAATATGCATTGCAAATGGATTGTGAACAACAGATAGTAAACATATTCTGGGTTGATGCTTAAATGATAAGTGACTATGCACATTTTGGTGATGTTAGTTTTGACACTACTTTTGGAACAAACAATGAGAACAGACCTTTTGGTGTCTTTGTTGGATTTAATAATTTTAGAGAAACAGTAGTTTTTAGTGCTGCTCTTATGTACGATGAAACATTTGACTCCTTCAAGTGGCTCTTTGAGACCTTTCTAAAAGCACATAATGGGAAGTAGCCCAAAACAATATATACAAATCAAGATTTTGCAATGGGAAAAGTCGTTGAGAAAGTATTTCCTGAAGCATGGCATGGATTATGCACCTTTCATATTTCACAAAATGCCGCTAAACATCTATCGCAAGGGAATAATGGAGAATCAAGTATTCTCTCATATTTTAGCGTATGCATGTATGAGTACGAGGATTTAACAAAATTTGAACATGAATTTGATATCATGAGGAGAAAGATGAGCAAGCAAACTTGGCTAGATAGTATATACAAATTGAAAGAAAAATGGACTGAATGTTATATAAGGAATGTTTTCATATTAGGAATGAGAAGTACACAACTAAGTAAGAGTTTCAACAATGACCTAAAAATTCATTTCAAATCTGATTTTGGTATCATTCAATTTTTTAAGCATTTTGAAAGAATGGTGCAAGGAAAAAGAATCTAGCTTTGGAATTTGATTCAAGGAAAAAATTGCCTAGAATCAAAATGAGAACACATATGTTGCTGCAAGCTAGCAAGGTATACACCGTTGTTATATTTGAAGCTTTTCAAGGTGAATATGAAAGATCAATGGCAGCTGTCGGTGTGGAAACACCTATAGCGGGAATCTGGGGGTACCCCCTTTGTGAGTTCGGCCTAGGGGATTGAATGTGCGCGATCCACCGTAGGTAGCTGGTGGAGTAAATGAGACAAAAGGAATTATACAGGCTCGGGGCACCCGGAGGTGTAATACCCTATTCCTGTTGTGTTCTTGGATCTCTTGTGAATTGCTTCTAACCGAAGCTTACAAGAGCTAGGCTATGGGAGGCTTCTCTCCAGTTGGTCTCAAGTCTAGAGCTGGATTCTTCGATCCTCCTTCCCCCCTGTGTAACCTTGGCTCTCCTCTTATAATCTTTGGGCGAATACCACAGTGGCTATACAGTGGGAGTTAGAGAATTAGGTATGTTAAGTCTCATTTTGTGCTAACCGGCAGGCCTGGCCGCTTGTCCTCATAGGGACCTCCTAAGAGCAGGTGAGAAGGGCGGCAATGGTTGTTTGCCATGTGTCCGGGCGTGGCCGTCGAAGGCTTGCAAGGGAAGGCTGAGCTTGTCCCGCTGGCCATGGGACCCACCCGCTTGCCTCACGTCGAAGCAATAGGGGCGCGGTGAGATGGAGTAGACGGCGCGGCAGTCCACCACACCGCCTGCCATCCCACGCCCCTTGTCAGAAAAAGTGCAATGATGGCCTGCAGCAAAGGGTGCAGAGCCGTCTTATCCCCCACGCCGCACGCTAGGTAGATATACGTTCCGTCGCCCTTAATTGGTGAGGCGTGGGGAGACCGAAGCGAGAAGACGGGCCCCATCGCGTCATCATTAATGCCCCTACCTCCGCGCGTTCCTTAAGCCACTTGAGAGGAGCCTAGCTCGGGGGCAGGGTGAGGTGGCGCCCCGAGCTCGGCTTGCTGAAGCCATGAGCCTGGGAAGGGGGGGGGGGGGCACCCCGAGCTTACCCTGCGGGGGCGCAAGCTCAGAGACATACCAGGAGGATTCCTAGTTCGACTCCATGATGATCGTGGGCGGCCCTCGCCAACGTGGTGACGTGGCCTCGGGCCACCCTAAACCGCCGATAATGGGGACCCTGGTTCCCATTTCACCGACAGCAGCCTACACCAAAACATTGGATGGCAATAATGAATATCTAGTAGCAATTAGGAGTTTTGAGGGAGATTTAACCTTTGAGGAGGAGTACAGAGTTGTTGGCAGTTGTGGACAATTTAATAGAATTGGAATATTGTGTGGTCATGCTCTAAAGGTTCTTGATTTGATGAATACCAAGTCACTTTCAGCACAATATATATTGAAGCGATGGACATGGGAAGCAAGGAATGGAATAGTAAAAGACAGCCAAGGAAGAAATATAATCGAGAACCTAATGATGGATGAATCCCTTCGCTATAAATTTCTCTCCCACAAATTTCTCAATTTAGCACACCAAGCTGCTAGCTATCCAGAGTGTGTATTGTTAGTAAACAATACAATTGACATCCTTAACAAGCAAATTGAAGAGCACCTTACTGGATGTGCTAGTACCTCGGATCCAAGTACAACCCACATGGAGGTTATGCCCCCAAATAACTTGTTGAGTAATGCACGCCTAAAGAAAAAGGAGGTCTGTGTTAGAAGTTCAAAGTGAAAAAGAAATTGGCTAGATAAGAAGCGCAAGACTAGACAACAAGGCCAAAGTAAAAAGGGTAAAAGTTCGAAGGTATGTTCTAAAAAAGTTGCAATACCATGTTACTATTCAATCCTATGTTTTCTTCGTCATTTTACATTATTTTGTTGGAAGGAACAAAAGACTGTGGAAGATATACTCCATGTTGGTGCAGCAACACAAGTGGCAGAGGATAATGTTCTAGGGACAAAGAGGATCATGGAGAATACATGCACCTGAATAGCTTCACTCATCTTTTGACGGTAATACATGCAACTAAATAGCTATGGTAATAAAAAGACAGCCGATGATTGTTCTTTTACTTTGCAGGGCCGATCAATGATGATCTTTTTATTGATGAACCATTTTAGCATGGCAAGAATTTTAGGAGGGCTTCTTTTGTCTCTAACCAATTTATTTTGGTTAGATCCTAGAAAAAAGACTTCAAGCATTTTTTGGCAATCTTAGCTCTAAGTTTAGTGAGAGTCAGCAAGTAAGAACACAACTATATTTTGCCAATTTGCAAGGAGTATCCAAGTCTATGCAAGTATGCCAAGTCTCAAATTGACAGCATTCGTCGATGTATATATTCTCAGCTTTCACATCTTCAATGTAGCAATGGCAACACTGTCTAATTTTCAGCAACAACATTCAGTTTTGCCATACTGAATTGGGCTGAATAATCACATTGTCAATCGCTTCACATTCTCAAATTGACACAATAATCAGATTCTTAGATTGACCAAAACATTCAATCATCACATTCAATAGAGTCACTATCTCAAATCATCACATTCAGTAGAGTCACAATCTCAATTCATATTCAGTAGAGTCACAATCTCACAATTTACGATCTCGAATCATATAATTTACAAGCTCAAGCTACTGTTGTTGCCCTCCTCCATAAAGCAGTGGTGGTGCTGGCCGCCCTCCCTCTCGGGGCCAAGCAGGCTTTGGCAGCAGCGACCCGCTCCCGTGCTAGTGCTCTGATGTGGGTAGGGGTCAGGTGCTCGGCGAGGGCGCTGCCGTCGAAGCCGTGGTACCTCCCTCTAGCAGTTCATAGAGGGCACCATTGCCTTCCTCTCCTGTCTTGATGCCGCACTAGGCAATTGCGTGCGTGTCCCGTTCTAGGATGTCGCCTACCGTGTTAGAGGGAAGGGAGAGGGACGCCATCGTTCTAGAGGGAAGGAAGAGGGGCGCCGCCATGCAGAGGGGAGGAAGAGGGACACCATGGCCTCATGCGCTGATGTTGTCCTCTACAAGCTAGGTGGAAGGAAGAGAGGGAATGGGAAAGAGGAAGAGGAAGAAAAAGACAGACATGATAGGTGGGCGCCATCAATTTTTGTTTTATTTTTTGGCTGACTGGATTGCCGCGTAGGTCTAAAACCAACCTAGATTAATTAGGGATGTAATTTGTCCAAACTGAAAAGTTGAGGGTGTCAAATTTCTGGTTTTGTAGTTTAGGGGGGGTAATTCGGACTGTCGCAATAGTTCAGGGGATAATTTGAACTTTTTGTGGGGACCGTTTGGAGGAGGGTCCCAAACATCCCACGACACACATAACAGTACTTTGATTAATTATACAAACCAACAAGGTTTTATTACAACTCCAAACTCAATGTACGCACTCAACGGCCTACGGCCATACACTTACCGCCAAAAGACACAACTCTACACCATAGAAATGGCCTAACGTAAAATCGACCCAGAAGTCGAAGCCTTCATCTTCGTCCCACTCCAGCGGATCGACGACTTCCTCGACTTCACCTGCAGTTTCTTCTTAGCCAACTGAAGCTTAAAAGTATGCAAGACTGAGTACACAAGTACTCCATAAGCCATGTAGGGAAACTTATACTATTGCAAGGTATAACAAGGCAGGAAACTGGTTTAACTCTAACCTTATTAGTAGTTTGCAAACATCCTATTTTATAAACAAGTTATATTTAAAGAGTTCATCATTTTATGTCAGCCTTTGTCAACTTCAAATCATTCCTTTAAGCCTACTTATGCCACTACTCTGGATTCACCCATAGACATATCTTCTTTAACCATGAGCACGGCGTATCTGAATACCAAATGACTTCGCAGCGTCTGTCCAGCTTTACCCACACGATATCACAAAACATACCGCTGCTCCAAGCTCATCTCTGTTCTTCCTAGCATGTTAAAAGACAAGGTGACTGTTGGCCTCAACTTGATCCTCGCTATGGTGTGTCTCAACACGTCGTCCCGTCTACCCACTATTGCACGACTGAGAGGAACACGTAGTCCTCAAGTACCGCAAAGGGTACCGCAATACCCGCACTCACATAAACAAACCATCTCACACCACTTAGCGGCTGTTACACACCTACGGCCTTAAATGCCAATACATCAAAAGGCTGCAGAAGTTCAACTCACTGAAGCAATGTACACTAGGTCCGATTACTCGATCATGCAGATAGACGCTAACTATGTCACTTATACCGGCACAAGGGGGTTTGTCCATAGAAACTTTAAATAAACCACTTATCTCCAAATCCATCACATAAAATGTTAAGTTCACATGATAATTTACATATTCATAATAATCAAGATTAAACTAGGGCTATCAAAGATATAGTAGCCTCAATTCAAGGCATGGCAATATATGTAACAACATAGAATAAATGGTCATACTATTTCAAAAAGGTTTTAGTAAATCAATACATGCAACCTATAAAAGTACTTCAAGGTAGTACTCTACCCAAAATATGACCTAGCTCCATATTAGGTTCAATTTGTAATTAAAGGGGCATCACTTGCCTTCGAGATCAATGTAGTCGTATCACTCGTCTCCTTCTACGGCTGCAAAGCCGTACGTGTCAGCGGCGAACTTCGATTCCTCGGCTAGATCTGTTGCGACGTGATCTATCGATACACAAATAAAAATAACTAAGCGAATAAAATCAAATAAATACCAAAAGCTCAAAAAGTGCACGAGAAGGCTAAAATATGGATTGTTGAAGAATTGGAAATTTTGAAGTCACGGCAAAAGGCAAACCCTAGGGCCAAAATTAGGGTTGCATCAACGGATGCTCAGATCATGACAAAACTGGCATAGATGGGTTTAGAATAATTCAAGGAGTTGGGAATATGCCTCGGATTTTTATTTTGAGGTCAAATGGGTAGTGAACTGATTGAACTAGGAAATAAATGATTTTTAGATTTATTTTTCTAAAGGAAAACCAGGGTTAGCAGTTTTTCTCCAGTTCGCAGGGAACGACGACGGTTCGACGGCGCCGGCGACAGAGGAGGTGGCGAGGTAGCAAGATAGGACTAGTTTCGAGCTCCTGGGGATGAGGCGACTCCATTCCCCTGGGTCCATGAAGCCAGCTTGGCAACGGCAAGGCTGGCAGCGGCGAGCAGTGGCCGACGGTGGTGGTGCTCGTGGCGGTGGCGGCTCCGATGGGGTGCGGTGGTGCATGAGGATCAGTGGGCCGCGGTGAATCTGGCAGTGGCGGTGGTTGGCCGCAAGGACGACCGAGGCGGTGACGCGCCGTGCAGCCGGCGGACGACCGAGCAGGGACGACGATGAGGTGATGACGCCAGCGAGGTTCCGGCGACGGAAAGGCGGTCTAAGGAGATGGCTTTTGAAGCTTAGGACGTGAGGGAGATGATGGAACCTTCAATTTTGGATGGGGATCACTGACGACGGCTAATTTTGGAATTTGGCATCGGCTGCCGAACTAGGGTTTCGACCAATCCGACTCCGGCGACGACGATCGGCAGCGTGAAGGCCGGTGCGGCTTCCGGCTGGAGCTAGAGGAGGTGGAGGCAATCACTTTTGCTGTTGGCGATGACCGACGAAGAGGCACGGAGAGGAAGGTGGAGGGAGAGGCAGAGGTGGCAGTGGTAAAGATGGCGGCCGAGATGTGACTGGGTTTGAGCGGATGAGCTCGGAATTGGCTAGGCACTGTGATCGTTGGCAAGGCTAGTGTATGGGCTGTCAACGCATGGGTGAGGAGGTGGCATAGGAAGCACCTGCGTGGCGACGTCGGGGTGGGTAGCGGCCGTGCGAAGCTTGGCTTCGTCAAAGCAGAGGCAGAGGCGGTTGGAGGGAGAATGGCCTGGCCTGGGCCAGGCCAGGCCGACCTGGGCCAGAAAAAGAAGGAGAAAAGGAAAAAAAAAAGGAAGAGAGGTAAAAAGGAAGAGAACGCGGGTCGGGTCGAGGGGAAAACGGGTCAACCGCGAGAGAAAAAATGCGCCGATGGTCTGACGGCGAAGCGGACCTGTCCAAAGGGTTTTAAACGGAGGATTGCACTTTCGGAGAAAAAGAAAAAGGAAAGGAAAACAACGGACGGTGAACGAAGAGGGACTTTAAAATGGAACAAACGATAAACACGATGTGAGGTTTTCCAAAAATTCACAGAAATAAAAACGGCTTTAAAATATAGTCAATTTTTAGGGTTGTTATACTTTTCCTTTTAATAATTATAGGTTGTGTGCATCCTACTTATATAGAGGTCAGGAATGGTGTTAGATTAATTATGTCATCTTAATTTAATTATGAGATAAATAAGACTTACTTTATCTTAAAAAGAAAATATTATACTCCCTCTGATTTTTAATATATGACGCTGTTGACTTTTAGACATATATTCGACTAATTGTTTATTAAAACAATTATGTAATTATTATTTATCTTGTTGTGGTTTGTTTTACTCTTAAAGGTTATTTAAGCATGATCTATATTTTTGTATATTTACATAAATTTTTTTAATAAGATGGATAATTAAACATATGTAAAAATCAACGGTGTCATATGTGATATACTAATAATTAAAAAACAGGGGGGAGTAGCTTATAGTCTGCTATGTGATATACTAATAGAGTTTCAACTAAAACTATTTTTCATTTTATCTGTTGTTTTCGGATAGACTAGAACAGCTTAGTTAAAAATTAGCTTTAACGTATAAATTGTAGCACTTTCAGATATTTCTTGATATTACACCGCCTAACTTTTTCTATGCATACTTGCTTGATAATCAATCATCCATTGTATGAGGTGCTTGGTTTAGTTGCCGTGGCTGTATTTATTTTCCTGTAACCGTTGTCGTGCTGCAGCCACAGCTAGCATAACCGAGCGAGGTCTATAATGTTAATGTGTCATTTGGTGGCGGCGAGTTATTCCTTGAATATTATTGTATCGAGAAAGACACCTAGCGAAACACCGACTTATAATACTTTTATCTAGCTTGTCTCTAGCAATGGAATTACTCGTCTTCAAAATGCCACGTTGAAGGCTTTGCACAATTTAGTTGATGCACCAAGCCAACAAGTCTCGGAATATACATTAACTCTCCCCGGTCATAACGTTTAGAATAAGATTCACTAAAACTTTACAACTTTAACCATTGATAACATTTCATGCTTAGTCCAATGGATTTGCCTTGAAAGTACTCACTATTTGACGCAACTCCGGGGTTATCTATTATCTTTAAAAAAAAGTATTCCTAATATCATACTTAGTAGATTTTATAAACTTATTTTAACATAAAATTAATAGTCAAAATTTTAAAATATTTAACCAAATCCTATCCCAAACATTAAACATTTATAAGCGGAGGGAAGTACATATTGCATGTATTCCCTTCGTCCAAAAATATATATTGTATTTTAGTATAATTTGGCATTACTAAATTTTGGTAGGATTGTAACGTGGTAACAAAATGAATATGCCCTTTGTTTCGGTATGACAAGACTTTGATCAATAATTACTTTATTGGAACATATTTTTTTACACAGAATTGATGTTGTTAGAACCATATTCAAATGTACTTTTGTATCACATAAATGATATATTAGTAAAGTAATGTTTAAATCATTGTCTTAAGAAAATAAGATATAATTATATTTTTAGACAGAGGGAGTACCAAGTACCAAAATCTCCCGGCCACCTGAGGAGAAACAGTTCCTCTGACGTAAAGTCAGAGGAACGTGAGTCCCTAATATGTAGGGCCCATATGTTAGAAACACATGTCCGTCTGACATGCGTTAGAGCCATTTCGTGAATCAATAGAATATCTCTCTATCCATATCTATTCTATTTTTATATGACGGGCCATAAAAAAAAGAAGTATTTTTTTATGGCATGTGAGATGATCGCGCCTAGTAGCCACATATCAGCTGTGCTCAATATGCAGGATTTCCGTTGAAGTTTTCTCTTATCATTGAAGTTTTCTTGAAATACGATGTTTTACTTTCTCTGTCCTAGAATAAGTTCATTTATAGCCTCTATTATTTCTCCTCAAATAAGTTCACCTCTATCTCCTTATCTACCTTGGTTTACAAATCGAGAAGTTTTATTTCATTAATATCCTTTACATATCCATCCATTAATACTATTTTCCTATTAATAAGAGGCACTTAAGATTTTTTTTTCTTTATACTAATCTAAATCTTCATGGATAGAAATGGATTTATTTTGAAACGGAGTAGTATTTTATTTTGGAACAGGGACTAGTCCCATTTCCCTACGCCGAGCCAGCGCTGTGCGGTCGCTCAGCCTTTGGCCCTGTTTGGAGGAGCTTCTACCAGCCACAACTTCTCTCAAAATCTCCAGCTGGAACAACGTCCCCTAAATAATCCAGATTCTATAGTTATAGTATCCAAAAAAATAAACTAGAAGTCAGAAGCTGAAAAACCCAGCTTCTCCATATTCTCACCATCTAGCTTCCTAACGGCCGCTTCTCAGAATAAGTTCCTCAAACACTACCTTTGCCTCACCTTGCCATGCATTGACCGTTGGCTCGCTCGTTGTCCCTCTCTCCAACTCTTGCTGCGCCACTTCAGCGGCATAGGACTCCACCCAGCGGCAGCAAACCAAATCAAACTCTCCTCCTGCTCCTCCTTCATCTTCCAAACCGTATCGAGATCAGGGTGTGCCAAACCGCCGGTAACCGTGGTTACCACCCAAACCGCTGGGGTAGTGTATCGGTTACCAGCAGTTTGGTTTGAATAAATTTCATTTGAATTTAAATTTTTTAAAAAATAAAAAAATCTAAAAAAAATTCTAGTAGGTAGTACTTGAATTATAGATCACTGTGGTGAAGAAAGTTTGTGAAAATAGTATGGGCACCCCGTTTTTCTGCACTATAAGAAGTAATTGGTACAACAACGTGAAATATCTAGTTGGATGGGATCTCAAGAGAAAGCCAAATAAAACTGTAACCATCCAATCTCATCGCAGCCTTGTTATACAAATCACCAATTATAATGCAAAACAACCAAAACGCCAAACTAAGAACATGAGAGATATTTAGAAGAATAGTTACACCAGTCCACACAGCGAGATATGCCCGTCAAACCACACGAAGGTGGCGACCAAACATGATACATATCTCTGAGGACATGGTCTACGGTTAAACTACTCTCCATGTATCTCAACTGTTCTAAGCCTATACTTATGCAGACTAGCCCCAGGATAATTGCTAGTCCACACTTTCATCTCTAGCAATGGTATTCAATAAATAGTTGTACAAGTAAGTAAACTAAATTTACTACAGCAGAGTTACATAAGTCAAATGACCGAATAATATGATTCAGCGGAAGCTTGTCTACCCATACCATAGGCAATCCGATTAGGGGTAGACCCCTTAAAGAATCAATCCTGAAGAAGTAACGAATTCCCATAGCACTCAACCTACAACAAAGATTTATAACCATACAAGCAAGAGTCAGTACATTACCGAAATAATGTACTAGTAAGGACAATCCTATATCGCTACATGCGAGCTCTAAAATCGAGATAGCTATTTGTGGGTTCAGTTTTGCATAAAGCTAATTTTAGTTCACAATCATTTACAATAGTATTTAATAAAACATTAGAAACGTGTATAACAAGTAAGGAAGTGATCAACATAATAATTTTTCTGCTTGCTGCCCTCCACGGTAACAAGCCACCATAAGCATTGTAATAAGCACAATAATTTTCATAAGTCACCAATCCTCATCCCAATTTCATAAACACATTTAAAAGCATTAATCTATACTCAATGGACATAACCATACCGCTCATGACTGTAAGCACGGCTAATCGATTAGTTTTGACTCTGCAGAGTTTGTACAACGTTAACCACATGATATGATAGAAGCCATAACGGCTACACCCTAGGTTGGTCAATACCCATCGGTATCCCACACTCTACACGTTGAGTGCGGCCTAGGGGTCACAACATAGCTTTTACATTACCTAACATTTAGCCTTGCACCAACACGAGGTGTGTTACTCCACATCGGGTGGCTACCCCGATGCCGTGGGTGGCGGACGCCTTAACCCAGCGCCGTGGCGGCAGCCTACCTGGCTCCCCACGAGGCACACAACGTTGTATTGGACAAACTTAGATGTCTATTCCGTTACGGGATATAGGTAGCTCCTCTAAATAGTCCTACGATCCGTTGTAGGCACTGTCCATACTACTCTACCTACCAAAATGCAAGGCTAAACATTAAGTAACTTAATCCACTATGGCTATCCCATACTAGCACGTGTGGTTGTACTATTTAACATGAGAATATGACACTGAGTTCAGTCCTTAACCGACTCAAGCGAATACTCTCCCTATCGGTGTACAACTACGCCATATGCACACCACTTGCCGCCCAAGTCTAAAATCAGGTTTTTCATCATTTTAGTTCACAAATAATCAGAGACTTCACCTCTGTCCAGAAGTTATAAAATTCCTATTTTCAAAGGTATATAATGATCACTGTAATATTTAGCATGTTACTAAGCATGGCTAAGTATAAAAGTGTATTAACTTAACATAGACCCCCATGAGTACCAATGAAGTACTTTAACTAAGCCTAAGGTTACAAACAGCAAGGAGTACAACGTTTTAAGGTGGATCATGCAACTAATAGGTTATAACTACCATTTACCACAATTCAAATACCGTTATTCACAAATACGCATGCAATTTTACAAACAACACATTTCATTCTCCAAAACATAGGATTCAATTTGTTCAAGGAGGAGGGGGAGAATACTTGCCTTACTCTTGAATACCTTAGATACCAACTATCTCACTTCTTCACCGATATCGAATTCGTTCTCTAGAAAGAAAATAACGTACGACTGAATAAATAGCAAACAATACGAGAAATCCAAAATACTCTAATATGCATGAGATTTATACCATAGGTTGCTACTAATCTAAAGTGAATTTAGGTGAAGGAATTTCTATTTTATCATTTACGGTTTGGGAGTTATGAATTTTACAAATTCTATACGGAAATATGTCCGAACACAATATAAGGTAAAATTTGAAGTTATTTTAATATGTGTGAAATTTACACATTGGTTTGGTACTGACTTTGTATGATTTTTAGTGAAGGAAGTTCTATTTTATTATTTTGCATTTTGGAGATATAAATTTTAGAAGACTTATACACAAATACGTCTAGTTACAAAATAATATTAAATGTCCAAATTACTTTAAAATGTGTGGAACCTATGCAGTGGTTTGGTACTGGTCCTTGATGAGTTTTGGTGAAGAAGTTTCTATTTTATCAACTTCCAATTTGGTGATATTAATTTTATAAGTTTTAAGCTTTTATACGATATCTATACATATAATTTGATATATATGTGTTTTAGGACTAAGTCTTTATGAGATATAACTTTATATATTTAGAGAAGGATGTGCTGTGAACTTATTTCCATTTGGGTGTAACTCATTTAGAGTTAAAATAAAGTTTCTATGATTTTTAGAAATTATTCTCCCTTTATATCCTATATAAAAAATTTACCCATTTTAGAAACCCTAAAGGTGTATTATGTACCAATTTTTGTTAATTCTTTGTTTCCAGAATTGAAAACAAAATGTTTTGAAGCTAACAAATTTGGTTTCATATTATTTGGAGCTAATATGAATTTCCTATGAATTTTGGAAGTCAATACATATTATGTATTCTAATTTATGTATTTACCTATTACAAGTTTTATATAAGTGCCTTTCATATAAATGAAATTTGGTTTTAGTCCACTACAGTAAATATCAATGTTTCATGAATTTACCAAACCTTAATTTATAGTATTGAGAAATAGTTAAATTTATATATAAGGTTTATGTGTTTTATGATTTTTATTATTTTTAAGGAATTTTAGGTACTAATTTCCTCAGATTTTATTCTACAGGAATAAATTTCATAATTTTGTGATTTCAACAAATTTTGATTCATCCAATTTGGAGTTAAAATGAATTAGTTATGGATTTTTGAAGTTTGCACAATTTTCAGTAGAGCAAATAATGCAATTTAACATTTTCCTTTATTTTTCAAGATTTTAAATACATGGGTCCGCTGGTTAGTGAGTGGCATTTTGCAAAAAGGTCCCTAGAAGTCCTAGGAGTCAACCCGCACTCCCTAGGCACGTGGAAAAAGGAACTTTCTTAATGGTGCTACTTATTTCCAATTAAGTCCTTGGGTCCACATGTCATTGAGTGGCACTCTTGTTAATTTATCTAGCATGTTTTAACTTCTTTGCAAATCGGTCCTTGCGCTTTAGCCTTTCCACTGCCGAGTGGGTCCCACATGTCGGCGAGGCAGAGAAGGGGAGAGCGAGGCAGGGCGACCGGCGACGGCGTTCGTGCCCGCCGGCGGCAAACGGCGGCGCAGCTAGCGTTGTGGCCAACAGAGAAAAGATAGAAGACTTTACGGCGAAGCTAAGGGTGGTCTTCTTGACACCTCTGGTGACCGAAATCTCGCTGGCGGCGAGCTCCAGCAGCGGCTCTTTTCGGGTCGACGGGGTGAATCGTTCTACGGGCTCAAGCTGGCCATACTAATGCATATATGTGCGTCTACCAGGTGTCTGGGTTCTCACCGTGGGGTTTGACGAGGCCAGCAAGGTCTTGTCGGCGGCGGCGGTGCACGGATTGGTTCGGCGGAGGCAGAAAGTAGCGCGACATCGACGACAGCTTGATCCAGTGCCTGATCTGTAAAGAGGAGGTGCACACAAGGTTGATAACTCCCTAAGGACGATTCTTGCAAGAGGAATTTGGTTGGGGCTCACCAGATGGCTCGGAATTGAGTATGGCGGCAGGCGGCCGGACTTGGGAACGACGACGCCGATCTCCGTGCTGGCTCTGCCTCCGGTTGAGGTTCTTGGGGCATTTTGCAGCGGGTGGAGACGCGAGCTCGGTGGCACAATGGCTTGGCTGGAGATGGTCTACGGTGGCCGAAACGGCGGGGTCGTCGCAGCGGCGCTCTGTAGAATGGAGACGGTACACGGCGGCGACTCCAACCGGTGAGTCCTAGGGCAAAGTGTACAAAATGGATCGATCAAAAGACTGGGATGACGTTCTCGTGGTCAAGAACGAGCAAGGCTCACCGGGGTTGAGTTGGTTTGGATCGAACATCTGTCGGCGTCGGGGAAGACGATGTTGTAGCTGATTCTCCCGAGGTAGAAGGTTGGTTTTTCTCTAGAGAACACGACTAGGCCGAGGAGAGGATACTAACGGCAAGTTTTCACTGCAAATGGGGAAGTTTGACATGGAGGGAGTTGGCTATGGTGGCTCTGGGCAGTGCCGACGCGTGGAGAGGGCGTGGCAGCATTCCTAGGCATGTGGGCGAGCTTGGGCAGTTTCTCCGACTGTAAGGTGGGTCCAGGAGTCAGTGGGTCCCACATGGCAATGAAAAATGAGAGAGGAGCTCTCCAGATGCTAAGTGTGGGAGACTATGTGAACAGCTGTCTTGCACTGATAAATTCACCGAGTTACAGAGAGTTTCTGGGGTTGGAAAAATTTATATGTGTAGGTGTATATGTATTCTACTATCCTGTCAAATTTCAAAGCTAGAGGCCTTATATTTTTAATGTGGCAAAAAAGATGAAATAGCCTTAGTGACACTATTTTCTGCAGTTCAATTATTTCCTAGTGCCTTGCTCTTATCATTTTATATAGTTTCTTTGAGAATTAAATCAAGCCAAAATTTCTGGTTGTAGGGTTCATCTTGGTACACATTTCATTCGAAAGGCACTGCTTGAATAGTTATGATTTTTATTTGGTGAAAATAAGAGCTAAGCAATTTATTTTGGCTAGTCTTCTAGTTTTGCTGATTTGGAAGATTTCATTAGGGTAGCTATTGAAGTGATAAAATCATGTAAAATTTATAGTAGACTGAATGGGTTGTATAGTGCTTATAAAAATTTTACCATGATTTTAGGTTAAAAGAATTATTTTTAGAAATTACTTAGGCTATGAAAATGCTTATGCACCCTATTATAAAAGTGCACTTTAAAATGCAAAAACAATTCAAAGGAAGCTTGCACATGAAATAGTAATTAATTTATTTATCTCCATATTTTTATGTCAAACTTTTATCTATACATATTTAGTCATATTACATTTTCTGTTTCTTGTAAATTAACTCATAAAATCTTTATGCACCAACCCTAAGGTATTTTAATTTGGTCAAAATCTTTTATACCCATTTGGATGAATTACTTCCATCCCCATTTGACCTACAAAAGGTTTTAGAAATTTGATTTATGGATTCCAGAGCTATGCTTTATATTCTTTTATTATTGTATATTGTGACCTAGGGTAAGTCTTTAAATAAATTAAAAATTTTAACTATAAAAGTTTTAGCGTTTTCCCCTTTTTAAGATTTACTTGAGTAAATCTACCCCTCATTTTACTCCTTTATATAGAAAGTATAAGATTTTACTTTCAAGGGCTTTTTATTAGCTTATTTTGGTTAAAATTTTGAAATTCGAAATTTTGGTATGTTACAAATAGCGAAGTTTACTTTATATTTTGGAGCTCTATCGAAATTAAAAAATAAGATATGGGTTGGGATATAATTTCTACTTTATTTAAGTGTAAAAACGATAGCAAGGGTTATGAAAAAAATTATGTAATATTACGTTGTTTTTCTAGATATATTCACAATTTTTTCATGAATTTTCTATAATTTTTAAGAATTTTTACTACATTTTACAATTTTTTTCATATTTTTTCTTTTTAGTTTCAACATACCACGGCTTACCGTATGGTTATCGTGTGATATCGCGCGGTAACTACAACCTTACCGTGAGATTTGAAAATTTTAAATTAAAATTTTTGAAGATAAATTTCGTGCTGTTTTGAACGGTTATCATGGTAACCGTTATACCGTAGGGACAATAAGCCCCCTCTCTAAAAAAAAAAAAGAACGATACGGTAAACTCGAGATCCAGCGACCGAAGCATGGCGAAGACGCCTGAGAGCTACTCCGTCGCCTACAGGTTCGCTTCCCTCCGCTCCCCACTGTATCGGTCCTAGGGACAGGCTTTTACCTGGCTTGATCTTTCGTCTTGATTAGTACTACAGTATACTTAGAAGAGTGGTTGTCGTGTCTAGTTAAAAATTCGATCTGGATGAGTTTTATTGGGGATTTGATGTAAGGATTCTGTTGCTGGGCTCATATGGTAGCCAATGGATCTTAAAATTTCTGTTTGGTTTTAGTTAGTTTAGACTGGTTGTGATTGATGTCCTTGCTAATGGCTCAAACTTGATTGATAAGAATCCGGAAAGCGCACCAACTTTGATCAGCTGGACTGAACTGAACTATTGGTAGTACTTTTATTTCCTTGCAACAGACCATGCTTTGTGAGAGTTGCTAGAATAATTCAATAGAAGGAATTGAATGTGACATTACATTTGGAAGTTACTTGGGTCTTGAATTGCTGAAAGTAACATCCTCACACCCGAATCGATAGTTTGACGCTAACATAATTTTTAGGCTTACGAAGGTTTATTGCACACAGATTGTCATTTTCGTGAACATGGCACCTTTTACTTTACTTTTTTCTTTTTCTCTGTGGATTAGCATGGTAATATCATTTGTGAAAGGGTTTAGGGTCGATTCTGATGGTGTTTGCTATTTGCTTCCTCTAACAGCTGTGGATACTGTGGCTATGCGTTGAACCTAAGCTCCTTGACACGGAACACATCGAACATTGGTAGATCCAAGTACGGAAAGCAGATCAAGAAAGGTGTAATCTCATTCTTTGCCATTGATGAGAGCCGGTTCACACAAACTGATGAGGTGAGCTGCAAGCCGTACTTCCATTCAAGGCGCTCCTGGGGTTTCTTCAGAAGGAGGACAAGGTTGTTCTGCGGCAAATGTGGTGGCCGTATTGGTAATACTTGTGAGAATGAGGATTCCACATTCTATGATGGTTCAGATGACTTGCTGTCAAGTAGAAAGAAATATGCTATCAAGATTAATGCACTGCAGCCTTCAAGGCTTCAACCAACGACTCTGGTGTTTTCTTTACCCTGTGATAGTGTTCTAAACTGCTGCAGCGTGCACTTTTCACTTCTTGCATCATGGCCCTGAATCTGGATGCTCCATTTTTGGACAAATCTTTAGTTACAAATAAGGGGCTTGATGATATTCAGTGGTGTGTACTTATGTCTTGTAAGTTTCAAGATTGTACTGAAACATTGTAATGTAGTACGTTGATTTTGTGTATCTAAAGAATGATGTAGATCTTCAGTTATTCTAAATGGAAATTTTTTTTGTGTTAACTCTATGCCATTATTTTCTGCCACTGATATTGCTAGGATTTCAAGTGAATTCCTGTGAATATGAAGTTAGCAAAATGAACACTCCTGCTAACGTGCAAGTGCGGCACCAGCATCACACTTGTTGGCTAATTGGAAATAAAGCATACCAATAGTGTATTGCAAATTGTAGGGACGAATTTGCTGAAGCAATAAAATGATACCAATAGTGCATTGCAAATTGTAGGGATTAATTTGCTGAATGAATTAAGAAAATAACAAAAGTTTATTGCAAATTATTTGGATGGATTTGCTGAAGCAATAAAAAGAACAGCCGTAATAGTAACAAATAAGTACAAATATTACACTAATGGGACACGTCATCAAATTGAAGTATGATTCGGTTCCGTTTATAATGTTTCATTGCAAGCGGTAGTGTGCAAACTCCCTGCTGTTATTCCTGGTCAGCAATGGTAAAATCATTATGTAACCCGTTTTAACCAATCTGCAACGTAGATTGCAACCACACAAAACTAAGTCTAACTCCGCCTCTAAGTAATCTGGTCATCAAACCACACTCTGGCAAAGATCCAAGAGAACAATCGTGCAGCAGAAGGACGAACACAAACTGCAGGTCAACGGAACAGAGTCACAATACTGGAACAGATAATGAGTTTCAATTCAAATCAAGTTGCAAACATCTTTTGCTTCACAGTTTCATGATTCAGGTAAACCCTACAACCAAATGGTTAACTAAACAAGGTGGATTTCACGAGTTTCATCCTACTTTCTTCTTGACCGCAAGACTTGTGGGCACGGCCAAACAACACGGGAGAGATTTGGGGGCACGACGGGGAGGGAACCGGACGGCCCGATCAGCCGCCGAAGCCGTAGAGGGTGCGGCCTTGGCGCTTTAGTGCGTAGACGACGTCCATGGCGGTGACGGTCTTGCGGCGGGCGTGCTCAGTGTAGGTGACGGCGTCGCGGATGACGTTCTCCAGGAAGATCTTGAGCACGCCGCGGGTCTCCTCGTAGATCAGCCCGGAGATGCGCTTCACGCCGCCCCTCCTCGCCAGGCGCCGGATCGCCGGCTTGGTGATGCCCTGGATGTTGTCGCGGAGGACCTTCCGGTGGCGCTTCGCGCCGCCCTTTCCGAGCCCCTTGCCGCCCTTGCCGCGCCCCGACATGGCAGCCGACCCGGTGTAGCACGAGAGAGAGGAGCTAGTGGAATCGGAGGAGAAGCGGCGGCGGCGGTGGTGCTTGGAGTGGGATTTGGGCGAAGAGGAGGAGGGGTTTAAAAGGGGACGGGAGGAGGGAGAGGGAGGCGTCTGCCGTTGGATGCGGAGGGAATGAACGGTGGGGATTGGGATAGTGGGAGGATGCTCGGATCGCTGACGTGGCGTGAGGCACGGATCGGTGAATTGGCGGGATAGTCTGAAATTTCGTGTTCTGAGAGGCGCCGGTCAAAATTTTGGCGGAATTTCGGCCTGTGGGTGCTCGGCCTTGGGAATTTGCGGGCTGAGGTATTTGGGCTTTGAGCCTTTGAGATATTTTCACTATCTACGAATTAAGCCCCGCAGGCTCAGCTTTTACTTGAAAGTCGAAGCCCATTTTTGAGTTGTAAAATTTAATTTCTAAGAATATTTTCAGGCAGACTTTTGTTTTAGCAATTATTAAAAGAGTGTTGGATAACAAAAGTGGCAAAAAAAACACTTAAAAATAATGCTAACATCGAATTCTAAAATTCAAAATTAGGCGCAACTCTTCTAGTCACATACTTAGGAGAAATGACATGTAATTCCCTCCGTAAGACATTAGAATTTCCCTAACCTTTGTTGGGTATGAACATACAAAAGTTATAAAATTAATTAATCAAAATTCTTATCTTACAAACAAAGTTGTATGGTAGCGCACCAAACCTTATAAACAGTGTTGTTATGCAAAGAATTTTTCTTACAGGTGGTTAGAAAAAACATTAAGAAATGAGGAAAGTGTAAATGACATGATAATAGAGTCGTAAGTGTAAGAATCTATCTACCAAAGTTTAAATCTTGGTAACAAAATATTATACACATATGTGTACGTTTTTAATAGAAATTTAGCAATATTAATGATCTCTCACTCGCATACGTATCAGTGCAATGCAAAAGCCTCAACCTACGGATGAAATTAAAAACAATAGCAACTCAATCTTTCAAACAATACCGGTTATTCCCAACTTCCACCATTCGTTTTCCGTGTTAAGTGGAGCAAAACCTTGAATATGTGAGCAAGGTTGCCACTTGCCAAGGTCGGATCGGTTTTTGTCCGATCTATTAAATTATAGGATCAAATCAAATTTTATAAAATACATATTTTATATAACAATGATAATCTTTATCTATTAGAGCATCTCCAATAGATACCCAAAAAGCTTCCTAAAAGTTTAATTTTGGGAGTTAAGTTGAAAACAAGCCTCCAACAGATTTTCAAGCCTAGTCCCAAAAATTCATCATGTCCAATCCAAACCTAAAACTGAGTTATATCTGGGGCACCTTTAGGCGTCCCCAATCTTTCAGTTCGCGGGAAAAATTTCGCCCCCCGCGCCGATTACTTCACCCCCGCGCCAAATCCTTCTTCCCCGAGCTCCTTTTTTCTCGCAGTTTCTTCTTCCTCGCGCCAATCCTTCCAGGGCTGCCATCTCCATCCACACCTGCCGCCTCTAGCCACGGCGCTGCTTCCGTCCAAGGCGCTGCCCCCGTCCGCGGCTGCCGCCTGCGGCCAGGGCTACCGCCTGCCCCCTCCATCCCTTTCTGCCTCCTTCAGCAAAATCAAGTACCACGACCAGATTGCTACTCCGGCCAGATCGCTACTCCGACCAGTGCGCACGGGATGCAGATCGCTCCTCTGGCCAGGCGCTCACACGGCATGCAGCAATGCAAACCGCTACTCCGGCCAAGCTTGCACACACGTGATGCAGCGATAACCGCTCCTCCGGCCGCACGCACGCGATGCAGCGATCCAGATCGCTGCTCCGGCCAGGCGTGCTCGCGATCGGGCTTCCACGGCTACTGTGTCCGGCCAGTGCGCAGATCGCTCCTCCGGCCTCGCACGCACGCGATGCAGACCCCTCCTCCGTCCAGGCGCGCTCGCGATCAGGCTTCCACGGCTGCTACGTCCGGCCAGTGCGTAGATCGCTCCTCCGGCATCGCGTGCGCCGTCCAGGCGCGCTCATACGCACATGATCGGGCTTCCGCGCTCGCGCGCGATTGGAGGGGATAAAACAGAATACATCAAAAATTAGTTGGAAAGGCCCACCTGTGATGACATGGCACATTTTAAAATTTTTGGGATTCTAATTTTAGACATTTCTTGGAGAAGGGATTGATTTTTGGGTCCAATTTTTTTTTTCTACCCCAATTCAATATTTTTTGGGACTCTAATTTTAAACACTTGTTGGAGATGCTCTTATACTCTATAAAAATTGAAGTTGTTTTCACTGACTTTGGTATGTCCGTCTACCGCTCACGAGACGCACGATCGATCACTAGAGTCCTAATCTGTTTCAGATCGTTGTCGATTCTGTTTACATAAAGAGACTCCAAATGGCATGTTTGCATGCCACACCGTATCTTGTTTGCATGGCTATACGGACTCTGCTCCCTTTCTGTTTTCCTTCCACTATTTTAGGGCGTTCCCAAGCGACGCAAGGAAAAACAAGATCGCGCTAGCGCCGCGCCACGTCGCCGCTCTGTCCTCCCCCACGGGCACCGCCTCCATCTTCCTCCAGGCGTAGTGTTGCCGAACCTAGCTTCCTCCAGGCGTGGCGTTGCCGAACCTCGCCACCCCCTCTGCTGTCGCCGCTGCACGCTTAGGCGCGGAGAAGACCGGATCAGGCGGTGGCCAAAGTGGCTTGGCCAGGGCGAGGACGAGAACGGTGATGCTCAAGTCGACGAGCTGGTGACGAGGCGACGGTGGTCTGGTACCAAACGGGACGAACACTAGCACCAGCACCAGAAGAAGACAGCGGCAGCCATGTCCGTAGCGAAGGGCATGGCCGCGGTGGCGGTGGGGCTAATGCTGACCGGGACGGTGTTGGCATTCGATCGTGGCGACGCCGCGATCTTCAGCCTCGGACCGCCTTCGCGGCGTCGTTGTCGGCGGCCGGGTGTCTCATCGTTAGGCGCATTCAACGCCGCGGCGGTCCGCGTGCTGGTGTGGATGTAATGGTACCTGTAGTCGCCGTCAGGGGAGCACCGGGGCCGACAAGCTAGAGCACGCCAGTGTGCAGCTCGACGCCAAGACACTATCTCATGAACCCGACGAACCGTGTGCGAATCAAAATAATTATGCACGTACATACGAACGCAATACACGCCTACTCCTAAAGTCGATCTAATGTAATTATAGGGATGCACGTAACTTACACATACCACGTGCATTGTTTGGAGTGTGGCAGCTTTTGCTTGCCCTTGGCAGCCTCGCCGTCGTGCACGTTCTACAGTTGTGTCGGACGGCAGCAATCTGCTTGACCGGGTTCCCTAGTTGTCATATTATTGAAGTGATACCTGGTGGTGCACTGGTGCTGTCGAGGAAGACGAACGGGCCGGCCAGGATAGCGACCACACAGGCACACAGACGCCGTAGCCCGACGTTGCCCCAGGTTGTCTACACGTAAGTACACCAGTACCGTCATCGCCAGCAGCGACGGCCGATGCTGAGCAAGAAGAAGAACCAGCAGAAGAAGCGCGCCATGCACCCCTTCTCGCCGTCGTCTGACTCGTCGAACTGGTCGAACCGAAGCCGAAGACGCTGAACTTGAGCCCGCCCGTGTCCAGCGCAAGCAAACCGAATCACATCCATCATCCGACTCCAAACAACTAGCGCGTGACGTGAGACGCACCTGATAATCTGACACCAGATTGCCTGCCTGTTTCCGCTTTCGACACAAGTGGCGGCGTCTATACATCGGCGACGCCCCACGACCGGTTAGATGGGGCAGTGCTGCCGACACCCATGTAGCAACCGCAGTAGCCGGCTATGCCGTTATTTCCCCGAGCATCCTGTTCCCTGCATCATCTAGAGATGGGGGAGTAAAGAGTGGAGGCGCCGACGCCTAGAGACGTTTGAGGCGAGGGAGAGGAGTGAGGGCGGGGAATTTTTAAAAGGGGATGTGCTTTGGAGTCCTTTATAATTTATCTTTTCTAATTTTTTCTAATGAGGCTGCTAGCTGCCTAGCTGCATAATTCTAGGCAAATATGTAAATAAAATCAACTTAAGGACTAAAGCATAAACAATAGGGGCACATTCATGCTACAACTGTATTGTGAGAATAGTGTCGTGAACAGCAAATTCAGTCTACCTGGCACAGTCTCTCTTGAGACCACTTATAAAAGCCTTGACCATCTATGCTGATGAATTGGATTTTTGCCCATGACAACGGGCTGACCGTAGTTGGGGTCACTGTTATAGACAGAGGCGATAGTATGTCACAATTTGAACTTGGCATGGACCTTAATATTTTAGGAAGAATTCTGTCATTTTTGGTTATTGGATCTAGATCACGAAAATTGAGGATAGAGGTAGCAATATTTTTCCTATTGCAGTGCCCGGATACTTTGCTAGTGCATTGTAAAAATTAAAGCCTATAATATTGATTTCGATAAATTTAATTGATATTTTTTAAATTTGAGTGGGCTTATTCATATTATTTTCAAACGGCTTAATTTCAAACAATACTTAGGATCGGGAGATCCAATCGATATCATGGGTTTGTATGAAACTACGCATACTATAAAAATTACTCCCTCCGTCCAATAATATGTATTTATAGGTTGTTTAGCAGAGATTAAGTTGAGGAGAAAAAACTTTCATGCCCTCAATAATTGAGGCATGTATAGAGGTGAGAAAGTAGTTGGGGGTAAGATGGAAAGAAATTAAATAGGAGATGATTGATTAAAGGTATAATTCTTTATATTATTGGAAGAAATTCAAATGCTTGAAATATTTTAGGCTTCTTTGAAACACATGATTCTAAAAACATAGGATTGTTATGTCATGGTCTAATGAATCCTTAGGATTTGTAAAATACATGAATCATTTAAAAAGTGCTGTTTGGTTTCTTCAAAGAAAAATAAAAAAAGAATTTGGAGAGAGAGGTAGACACAAAACGTGATTCTCATGAGGTTGGTTCTCATGTTAGAAATCCTCCAAAATTTATATAAATTGAGACAATTCATAGGAATTTTAAAGGATTTTTGGTGGCTCAATTCTTTGTTCCAAAGGAGCATATAGAAAAAGTTTTCCCAGGATTAAAATCCTTCAAAAATTTCTCTCAATATTTTTTGTTTTAAAGGAGCCCTTATTGAACGGAGGGAGTAGAACATAGGAGCCAGATCGTTTTGGGTAGTCTACGATGTCGATCAGGCTCGGAAACAACTAGGCTCTGAGCCTCTGAGCAGGCGAGCATCTCACTGAGCGGTCAGTAGCCCATCAGGCAGACCAGACACATGGGCCAGACTAGTAGAGCCCATACAGCGTCCAAAACTGCTCCTGGGCTCGCTGTTGCCTGCCTCTGCCAGGCAGCGTCGTCGTCGCGCCGGCCCCACGGCCCCACCCCGACGCGACGCGAAACCAGCCTGGAGCCTCCCGCCCCCGGCGACCGCACCGCGCCACCCCCCGTACGCCGCGGAATGCCCACCGTGCCACCGCGCTGGCCTTCGGTCACGCTAGCCGACGGCCGCGCGTAAAGCAGGGAGAACGGAAAACCTCCCTACACCGCCCCGCCTCTCGCGCGCGTCCATCCCCCACCCCCACCAGCCCGCGCGCGTCGCGCCCAGCCACCCGCCGGCAAGCAACCACACGACAGCCACCCTCCCCGCTCCTCCTATTTCGCGATGCCACCACCACCACCACCACCATCCCCGTCACTGATACCCCACCTTCCCCCCTTTTCTCCTTCGGGCAACACGCCGGCTCGGCCCCACGCTTCCGCCACCACCGCCGCAACCCTCACCGCATCGGGAGCCACCACCGTCCGTCGCGTCGCGGCGCGGCACACCGCGCAGGGAGCGCGGAGTAGGAGGAGGAGAGGAGTCGGGCGGTCGCGCGCGGCGTGACACCGGCCGGCTATGCTTCAGCGCGCGGCGAGCAACGCCTACTCCTGGTGGTGGGCGTCGCACATCCGCACCACCCAATCCAAGTGGCTCGACACCACCATCCACGGTACGCGCGCCGCCGCCGCCGCTAGCTCGGCCACCTCTCGATCGTCCCCCTCCGCGTGTTCGGCGAAATGCGCATTGCGAATTTTCGGTGCTGTTGTGATGGTGGTGTGTCTGGGTCTGTGTGTGCAGAGATGGAGGACAGGGTGAAGGCCATGCTCAAGCTCATCGGAGCGGATGGCGACTCGTTCGGCAAGAAGGCGGAGCTCTACTTCAAGAGCCGGCCTGAGCTCATCAACCACGTCGAGGAGATGTTCAGGTCCTACCAGGCGCTGGCCGACCGGTATGACCGGATATCCAGCGAGCTGCACAAGGCCAACCACACCATTGCCACAGCGTTCCCAGACCAGATCCAGTTCTCTATGCAAGAGGGCGACGGGGAGGGATTCCAGAAGGCGATATCCGGGATTGATCTCAGCAACTTCAAATTTCCAGCTCTGGAAGGTTTGCCAATGGGCTCATGTGGCACTAGCCGAGGAACCAGCCCGGTCCTGAAGAGGAACCAGATGCACCGGAGGATCACCTCCCACATGAACAAGGACAATGCGCATGAGGAGATTGACAAGCTGCAAAAGCAAATCCTGGTGCTGCAAACTGAGAAGGAGTTCCTGAAGACCTCTTATGACAGCGCGCTAGGCAGGTATCTGGACATTGAGAGGCAGGTGGTGGAGTTGCAGGATGAAGTTTGCAGCTTGCAAGATGCTTTTAGCACTGGCGCGGCCATTGAAGACAATGAAGCCCGGGCGTTGATGGCTGCACGAGCCATTATGTCTTGTGAGGATACATTGGTTAATTTGCAGGACCAGCAAAATAGATCATCTGAAGAGGCAAGAACGGAGTTTAAACGATTCATTGAAGCAAAGAAGAAGCTTGATACCTTCAAAGATGAGTGTGGGCAGCCTCGTACGCAAATTGATGAACCTGGTAACAGTGGCAAAGAACTCATCCATGCAATGCCGTCTGGGGGTGGTGATGATTCTGTTCAGAATGAGATCAGGTTTGACCTGCAGGAGGTATGCCAAAAGGTCAAAGAACTTATTGAACTGCACCCAGAGGTGTCAGTAGCGGATTTAGCAGATAAGGTTGACCGTCTTGTGGAGAAGGTAATTGACCTGGAGCTTGCTACCATTTCACAGAATGCTCAGATCGATAGAATGAGGACTGAGATAGATGACCTTCACAAACGCCTGCAAGCCTTGGAGGAAGACAAGTCGGCTTTAGTTGCTGATTCCAGTAAGCTGGTAGACAGATTGAAGCAAGTTGAAGAGGTTCTGCAAGCAGTCCAACAAATTGGAAAGTCCATACAGAATGGGACAGAGAATATTCATAAAGAAATGACCGCAACCTGCAGTGAATTAGCTGATTTTGTAGAAAAATTGCATGAACCTGAGCCCCAGAACAGTGATTTCATGAATTCATCCCTAGTGTCAAAATGTCAAGAAGAGGATTCAGAAGTAACAAATCAGTATGCTAAGAAACAAACACCCAATTCATTAGATGGTTCAAAGAATGAAGTGGATAAACATGATAAAGGCCCCGAGGGTCCTTTGGTGCAGGAACACCCTGATTCAAATGGATCTGATGGTGAGGAGAAGATTTTATTAGAAGAGTATGCGTCTGTCCTTCAGAGCTACAAAGGTACAGAACAAAATCTTTCAGAAATTGAGAAGAAAAACCAAGAGTATCATACAAAGTCAATTTCAGAGCTCAAGGATCTGAAGAGTGCCAATGCAATGAAAGACAAGGAGATTCACTCTCTTCGGCGCATGTTAAGTTCTTTGCAGAGAAAGATGAATGCCTCTGCCCCTGAGATGAATGCCTCTTCCCCTGAGAATGTGGAGAAGTCTGAAGAAACTTCCAAAATAAAAACTGCTCCTATCACTGAGGACAAAGAGATTGCTGAGATAAAGGAGTATATTAAGCAATGCCAAGTTGAAGAACAACTTGCTTTGTCAATTGCTGAGGAAAAGTTTAGGGCAGAGATTGACCGGGTATTGGAGGATAACCTGGACTTTTGGTTGAGGTTTAGCACATCATATCATCAAATACGGAATTTCCAAACATCATTTGACAAGCTAAAAGCTGAGATGGGTAAATTGATTGATTCACAGGCACAGTGTGGTGCAGACGGAGTTCCTATCAGTTATCAGGTAGCAAAGCTGGAGTCAGCTGTTCTAGAAAAGAAATTCCGGGATTTGAACACAGATCTTCAAGTTTGGATGGAAAAGAATGTGCTATTGAAAGGAGAACTAGAGAACAGGTTCTCATCACTCTGCGGTATACAAGAAGAGATATCAAAGATCACAGCTCTGGATAAAAGTGATGAAGTTCACTTCACCCCTTTCCAAGCTGCAAAATTCCAAGGAGAGGTGCTTAATATGAAACAAGAGAATAATAAAGTTGCTAAAGAGCTAGAAGCTGGGCTGGACCATGTAAGAAGCCTCCAAGTGGAGGTTGGCAGGGTTCTCTTGAAGCTCCGAGAAAATCTTGAGTTATCTATAGCAAGAAGCAACCGAGCTCAACAGAATTTCCGTAACCTTTCAACAAAAGCTGGAGTTCCCCTTAGGACTTTTCTGTTTGGCACCAAGCCAAAGAAACCATCACTCTTTTCATGCATGGGTCCTGGGGTGCACAAGCATTACGGTGGCTCAAGGGCTGGGCGTAGATGAGAATGGTTGAATCATCCTATCTTTTGTCATTTAATACAGAGGAGAGCTTAGTATACCTGTCATTTGATTTGTGGTATATGTGGTTTCTCATAGGCGTTAATTGTAAAGAACCCTTCATCTCTTAATCCAAATTCAGTTCATCTTGTCCATTCATTTCTGCATTGTTACCTTGTCTATGTGACCTTACTGTCAGAACTAGACTTGATGGAAATGTATTATGTTAAATTCATTTATAGTACTCCTGTTACTGGGAGAACCTGTGCTTGTTCTTCTGTACATTGAGTGCCTTCAATTGCCAAATTGAGGTCAGTTGATAATGCCTACACAAAATAGTGGTACAGCTATTTTGCTAGTTTACCTACATGGAAGGATATTCTAAGTGTATCATATCATGACATTTTTAACCTTTCAGGCATGTTTAGGAACCTATGAAATTAGTTTGTGCATTGTAGGCATGTGGCAGCTAATGAACGAAAACTCAAGTTGAATGAAATTTCATGCTGTGCACAAACGTGTACAACTTAGAATTATATCCTTCCAATTTGAAAAAAAATAGGTAAGTACAATTGCAAATATTTGTGAATTGAAAAATACTATTGTATGTGAGAATGACATGAGGGATTGCATGTGAAAATGACGTGTGGCCCCAGGCCCATGTGCCATTCTCACATGTGCTGGTTTTTTTGAACTTTATGATTTTTGCATGGTACCAAGCAAAATGGTTCATTTGTGGCAATATCTTTCTTTCCTTCTTTCTTGCATGCATGGTTCAACTAGTGGCAGGTTGCCTTACAATAGTGCGCATTGACTTTATTGTGTTTGACAGTATGGTTCATGTCCTGATTCAATACAAATTTGCATATTGACATGTTAACATCATAAAAGGAAACTGTAAGTTTCTTGTGCCACTGAAATTGTATTTACTTTCTTCAGTAACCCCTTTTTTCATGGGATAGTGATGGTACTGCTTATCACAGCTGTTTGTTATATTAGATGCTCTTATCTCTTAATAAATTTAGTAGGTCTTAGGTCTTTTCTATTTCCTTAAGGAAAGCGGGGAAGATATTGGCAAATTCATGACAGGAAGCTGTCCCAATCTTGCCTTGGATGGATTTGATCAGGTATGTCTGATATTAATGATATAATACGCATTGCATGAAGTTAATAATGCTACCTTGTCCGTTCACTTGCCTATGAACATTAATATTTTATAGGAAAAGACAAATAGGCTGTCAATTGTCAGATATGACCAATCCTTTTCTATCCACAATACATTCGCTGTTTTTAGTTCCATGCACAGTGTGCTACTCCTACTTTGGTTTTATGGGGGAACTGTTTAGTTTTCTAGTCCGCTCACCAACTTTCTCAAAGCTCTTCTGATCCTTGGAGTGGTAAGTTCCTGTTTCCTACTTTCTTATGGTCAAATCTCAAATTATGGATAGTTCTATAGATATTTGAAAATGACACCAACATTAGATGGAACTCTCGCAAATTGTTGTAATGGTGTTGCTTTTATGTTGGCTACAGAACCAGTATCTCATTGTACAGAATGAAAGATAGGACTGCTGGGCAACCTCTGGACTCTGTTTAAGGATTAAAATTGAAAGCTTTGGAAGTTGAGAAAGGTGAGCTTGAGTTTCCTTGTAGCAAGCAGTATACAGATATTCAACTACAGTATGTCTTCTACACCTTTCTATCCCATCTCCATGTTAGTTGCTAGTACTGTTGCCTTAGTGATTCTCGTGGACAAAAGTATATGTGAACTATACATCTATGTTTGTACCCCGTTGCTTGTTACCGCACCAAATTCTGTTAATAATTGGCTCATTGAACTGTTTTTTTAGTTTTATGTTTAGTGCAAATTGCAGTTACAGAAATAAAATAACTGATGTCTCACTGTTCCCTAGTTTTTGAAAATGTGCTATGTAATTCTTTAAGTAGGTTTCTTAGGAAACGGTAGGAGCTTCTTATTTCTCATCTGTATCAGGGAGGGACAGGCTCAGGCTTAGCTGTGAACTTGTGATTTGATTGAAGATTTTCATAACTATCAATCCTGGTAAGATCTCCTGTATATACATGCTCGCAGTAGGTCCACATACAAAAATAGCAGCTGCAGATGACTTTCTGTACCTTCCTTCATCTCTTGTACAGAAGGATTGCTGGCATCTTTCCATTTTTTTAATACATGTATGGTTGGAGCATATTCCTTAGCTATGAGTCTGACACCTGTTCATTCTTCTAAACTCTTAAATTCAGCATGCTTCTTAATCTTTTATCAAAGCATATGTATTTTGAACATCTTTTGCTTTGTTGGAAAATATTCTCATTTCCAACGTCTTACCTATATAGAAAGGGGGACAACTTTGCCTTGCCATACAGCTCAACAGTATATGAGCAAACATGACAGTGATTCTTACTAGCAAATTTGATTATCAAATAGGCCTGATAGAGTTTGCTTGGAGTACACAGTATTACAGTAACACAGACTTCTTTATTAGACTCAGAAGATTCCATTATCAAAAAAAAAAAAAAGACTCAGAAGACATTTGAATTGTTCACTATGCATCTGATGATCCTTTATTTGAATTGTTCACTACGCATCTGATGATCCTTTTGGCATGATGATTGTTGGCTGTTATTAGCGTAGAGCTGTTATGTTAGGAATTTTGTTCCTTGCTAAAATGTGTGGCCCTACTGCCTTTGGTGCATAGTATACACTGCACACGCTTAACTTTCTCTTTTTATACCAATCCCCTTCACTTGCAGTTAGCTCCCAACACATCAAAGAGATCCACAATTCAAAAGCCATGTTCCATCCTTCTTCCTCGTCGATGCCAACCTACAGTGACCTCTCCATGCACCATGCACTGAGCTTCTCTTCAGCTCTGCCTACAGCCCCAACTGAAATTCCTGGCAGTGGTGGCGGTTTCATCGATGACAAAGGTGGCATGTTCTCCCTTCCCAATGTCTCTGGCTCGGCGCCACCTCCCTACTATTCCCTCCCTTCCTTCTATATCCACAGGAGCAGCAGCTCACACTCTCTCCCTCCTCACCACCAATTGCCCGACTACCTCAACAGTAGTGCCACATTCTCTTGCTCGTCTGCTCCAGCGAGCCAATTGCCACTCCCCCCTGTTTCTTCCTCCACTTCATCATCCTCTGGCGACCTCCTGGAGTTCAGCTCCGGGACCCTGCGCCGGGTCTTCAGCACAGGTGACCTGCAGGTAATGCAACCAAGTCTCAAGCTGGAATTGTAGCCACTAACGAACACCTCTGGTAATCACTTTCTTGTCCATACTGACGCAAAGCAGGTGATGAATGTACCACCGTCGCCACCGCCACCGTTTACAGGTGACATCTGCAGCCAGGAGGTAGGCGGCCCGTTTTCGCAGAAGGTGGGTCGTTACAGCGCTGAAGAACGGAAGGAGAGGATCGAGAGGTACCGCGTCAAGCGCCACCAGAGGAACTTCCACAAGAAGATCACTGTACTGACCTACAAAATGCATTTCCATTTTCCTTGACGCAATTGACCATGGCAGCTACTGTTGCTCATCATCTATGGCTGTTTTCAGTATGCCTGCAGGAAGACGCTGGCAGATAGCAGGCCAAGGGTGCAGGGCCGCTTCGCGAGGAATGCAGAGACCGAGGCCGAGGCCGAGGCCGAGGTGGTAGCAGGCCTGGAGACGGAGGGTCACGGCAATGGCTACGAGTACTGTGCCTACAACGGCCTAACCAACAGCAACTGCTACGAGAGCCAGAACCAGTGGTGGGAAACGCCGGTGGCAGCCGGTGCAGCCAACTGGCAGCACCAGCAGCAGCAGAAGCAGCAGCTTGGCTTCGACATCGACGGTGATGAAGACGACGAGCTGTGGGCCAGCATCGCTGACATGTGCTCAGGGACCTGACCCGAACTGATCCGACCTGTCCACACACGCAGGGAGCAGCTGATTGGTGCTGCCAGGTGCAAGGAAGGCGGGGAGGCACCGAGCGGCGGCTGCTGCCGTGGACACTGCGGTGGTCGGAGTGGCGTCGCTGACCTTCTTGTTGCCGTAGCGTAACTTCGCCTTAAATTAGTACTCCCTCCAAGGCTCCAACAGAGGGAGTAGAAGCTAAGAAAAGAGAAGGGGAAGAAAATAGACCCTCTCGTGCAAGAACAGCTTGTTTTGTGTGGTTGGAATTAGCAATTTAATTAGTAGCATTTAGTAGTACTTTGATATCTTCTCCGATAGAAGTTTGGCCCTGGTTTTGCTTTCTGTCACGCCTGAAATATGAAGAAAATATGAGTGCTGCAACTTTTGTCTTGCTCCCAATTTGCTCGTTAGTGGCGGCTCCTGTGGTTGCCCTGTGGTTAGTGCGTGGCATGCTTGCTTAAGCATTTTTTGTCACTGGCGAAGTGGCAATGGCAAGTAGCTGACCCCAGGAGCCCACTGAGCCAAGGCGTGTGTGCCTGCCGGAAATTTCCTGTCTTGCTGCAGATGGCAAATTGCCTCTCATTGGTAAGTACGTGCCAACGGATGGTGCCGGTCACTGTCTGACTGTCTCTGATAGCAAGTAACACCGGCGATGCAGGTAGACATCTTTCTTCCTGCAAGTGGTATATGTCCCTAATTCTGAATTTGCAGATATTCTGAGTACCAGTAAAAGTGCTTTTGCCATGCCAGTCTTGGCTTGGTTCAATCAGTGTGACACCTCATTTTTCTGCAGATTTTCCACTATGATTTTCTACGGCTTGATCTTGTCGATTGCCATAAGATGGGAGATGCATCTAGCCATCTTCTATGTTGAGAATGCTATTTATGTTACATTCTGATATTTAGCTTCCCGGTACCTCCTCAGGGACCGTGAAATTTATTTATTTATTTTTTTTAAAAAAGGCAGAAGCTCTACCTCATTTCATTCATAAAAAACAGTACAAACACCAAATCTGGAGAAAAGGGGAACACCAAAAATAAAACCCACCAAAGTAGATCCTGAAATTGTATATTTATTAGTATCTAAATCTACCAATATGAACTCTTGGAAGAAAAACCAATTCTGTTTTTATTTGGTAGAAATACAGTTACATGGCCGGTTTGTCCATCGGAGATTTTGGTGCTTACACTGTCTGAACAAACATTGGTTTAAGTAATGTAGATTCTGCTCAGGTAGGAAGAGAAGCAATATTTCTTTTTCAACTGTCACAGAATCAAGATAGTGGAATAGCTTTGCTGCCTTGATGCTGCGATTGGCAAAAGCAGCGATACTTCCCCTATATACTATCCATGTCTTACAAACTATTTCAGTCATGGAATCAACATACTGAACACGGTACTACGGAAGCCTGACGCTGGTAGCTCTAAACATCCTACTGCTATCAAGAAAAATTTAACCAAATGAACAGTCAGTGAAGCATTAACCGTGACGAATAATCTTGACCGATCTTTCTGAAGGCACATATCGATTCCTAAGAGCCCAAATGCAGCCATTCTTCAGCAGCCTACCTTTTTGACCATCCGTTCAAATGCAGCAAATGAGTATCAGCAAGAATAAAGCAGCAGTTGGCCTAGATATGTAGCTCTACAAATAAATTTAAAGGATGGCATGAAGAGCACCCAATGAAGCAGAGTTCAGCTCTGCAGTGCTCGCTTCTTTCTGAAGAACGGCCTGAATTTTGTGTGGTTTCGGAATCTTCAGTGAAGTAATGGACGACCAAGAACTACCCTCCAAACTGTTTGCGACTGGCAAAAGTGCAGCACCAGAGGCTGCCATGATATCAGAAGATCGGTCAAGGGGGAATCCAAGCATTGTGACTCAATGATGAGAAGAGCAATGAGTAAGCTTTTTACAGTCGGCCCAATGTTGCATGAATGAAACCGATGCCTCTTGCAACTAGCAGACGGCTATCTCGTTTCCCTACAGTCCTATGATATTTCTTATTGTCACTAGTCGTGCAATTCATGAAAAGTTGCAACGCTTCTATTGTTGCACCAGCAACTTAAACTTGTCATAGCATGTACCATACGCTAATGTATAGAAAAAATTTCACCATATGATGCAATAAAATTCATAAAGCTCTGATGGATGTTTGTAATGGGTAAAAAAAAAAATCAGATGTACCTGAAGAGAGACTGCAATAAATCTGGCAACACTTGACCCTTGAAGGAACACAAAAGGTAAGTAAATCCAAAGAACACTAGATTCCAATCAATATAGTAGGAATTACCCGAATAGATTAGCAGCAAAACTACAAAAGTGTACTACACTACCTCTTATTTTAGGGCAACCAGGAGAGTCAGTGGTGAGCTAATCAAAATGGTGTGCATCTTGCTGCCTCTCTGGAATTTCTGCTTTTCCATCCAAAAGGCTATGCGTGCGCTGCATTGTAGAGGGAGAATGAAGGGACACTTGACTGTCACTCCCCTCCCCTAGAGGTGGGGAGTGTGGCTGGCGGATTCTCTGTCGGCCGCTAATGCCAAGTACGATGCACTGATAAGTGATAACTTTGTTAACTTCTCTACGATGACAAGTCTAACTAGTAATACTGTTTAGTACAAAGCTTTTGTGTAGCCTAAGCCTGCATATAAATAATTCTGATGAATGTGTCTTGTACAAGATTAGTTGGCTCCTGTGCTAGTTAATTTAGCCCCCAACAATGTTTCATTTATCCGATGTGGAAAAAAGAGAGAATTAACAATGCTAGGGGCAAAACATGTTGCCAGTAATTACCAGCACGATCAGCAACTCAGCAAATCGTTCAATTTCAAATTAGAGGAACAATTTGCTTTCTCAAGTGGAGGGAGAAGAAAGGAATCATGTGAGGTGTTTAACTCACACCTTATCCCATTACCTAGAGAAGAAATGAAGCAAGAACCGAAATGATGGCAATTCCCCTGTGGACAAATCAATCATAACAAGATTGTGAGGGAAGAACACATGGCATGAACAAAAGTGCCCGTGGATGCTAATGTTGACTCTGATAAGAAAATTAGGAGCTGGCCAATTAACCCTTCACCAATTACAATTATTAGTTCTTGATTGTGGACACGATAAGGATACACAATCTTTGCGCACCCGAATCTCTGTCGGAAATTGGAAATTCGTCATTTCAATCGGCCCGATTAAAGCTTAAACGGGGCTCAACGAAGTTTTATTTAAGAATAAGGTCAGCAAGTGTTACAGAATTCACTGGAAAGTGGAGAGACCATAGGTAAAAGATGCATGGAATATTCACCAAAAATCAAATATAATAATATGCATGATCAGAACATAAAAGGGGTCCCTATGACCAAATGGTAGATCATGCAAGCTTGTTCATGACACCCAATTCAGGATCCCCCACTGCCAAGTGCCTAGTCTCAGTTATTTTATTCTAGGAGGAATGTTTTGCAGTACAAAAAATAAAATAAAATAAGAATGGATGTCTTTCCAATATTTGTTGGGACGGTCAAACAAACTTCACAGTATTAGTACTAGGATTAGTGACTTAGTGTTGTAAGTGAAGTGTAACTATTGTGCTCTTTTCCGGATGTCGTCACCTATACGTCAACCAACATGCAAATCAAAAATCAGAAAGTGCTTAGATTGTAACGTCAGAATGTCTGAGACTATGCAATCTGATGTAATGATGTTTGTCAGTGTCATCGATGACATTACTGTACGAATGGAACTGCAGGGATTTCGTGATCTGTAGTGCAATTTAGTGAGTTTTTGGGCTTTTAGCGCAAGGAAATTTCAGTAGGTATACCTTTTTCCCACCAACCGGCTGCGTTCGCCGGCCGCCGGAGGCAAAGGATGCCTCGGCCGGGGTTGCAGCAGAGCGCATCACGGTGCAGCTGACGACGCCGATCGACGCGCGGTGCCTTCCCCCCTGCGGCGCGTGCCTGCCATGGTCTCCCGCCTCCCGCGACGTACAGGGCGTACGCTGCAGGCGCCTCGATGGCGTGGCGGCGCGCTTCTCGCCGGGCGTGTCACCGTCGCCCAACCCCGGCGCGACGGCCACGCCGAGGGTCGTGGTCAACACCACCGCGCTGGGCAATGCCCCGTCTTCGGCGAGGTGGTGCGGCGGCGGAGAAGCACAGCGCCGAGGCCTTCCTCGCCGCCGTCTACCCCGACGCCACGCTTGGCTCCTGGGCCCACGAAAGTACGAAACCGATTACTGTAGGCTGACTATTGAGCAGTCACCTGAAAATTTGCAAAACGTCAATCGATTTTGTGCCCGTCCGATCTGCATCCAAAGGCCAACATACGAAAAGGCAAAGAGCCACTGATCATCTTAACGGGCCATGAAAAACAAAAAGGCCACGTTATCGGGTTTGGATCTGTATTTCTTGCCGATTTGTATTTCTCTTTTGGATATGTATTTTGGGCTTTCCGTCTCGGCCATATATGTTAGGTGGGCTGAGAAAATTGAATTTAACACACCAGGTGAGTTTTGTTTTGTCTGCTTTTGGATGAATAATTTGACCTTTCGTGTGGGCTATATCTGTCACGTGGGCTGAAAAAAATTAAATCTAATTGCAACAAAACGCACCATATGTTTCAGATCGATCAAAACACACACAGGTCACATCGATCGAAAAATAACGTAATGTATACGTAATAAGTTTCTCAGTTTCTGCACCTTTTGAGCATGTTTTTGACAAACTATAGTGCTTCACTAATAGTAGTGTCTATTGGTGCTTCAGGATGAAAGAGTAGACAGTGGGCACACACAACTGGAATGACTGTTGGAAAACAAAAGATATTTACACATAACAAATGTTCCAGTAGCATAAATATACAATGGATTTGTATCCGAGTTTCTAAACACTCTTCCAACACCTACATATGAGTACTATGGAGCGTCACTCATGTCTTTTCTATATCTGGGATGGTGAACCGATACTGAAGTGAAGGTTGTTACAGACCATTGATGACATTCAGTATTAGTAGGACCTATTCAAGTGTTCATCTTTAACTTAGGTGGTATTGTTTTTAGCTTCTAGCTTATGGCTATTTTCTCGATTTCCGTTGGCATGTTTTTCAAAACATAAAACGATATGTTTTTTTTTGCAAAAGCTTTTTATATGAAAGTATCTCTAGATCTATTTTTCAAGTTTTTAATAGGTAATACTTAATTAATCATGTGCTAATGATGTTACCCGTTTTACGTACGGCTTATAAGCCACACCTATAAGCTGATTCAAACACCACCTTAATCTGAAATAGCAAGATAGGCAGATTTAAAAACAAATTATCATAAAGTGTTTCTAAAATTGGGAAGTAACATATTCTCATCAACTTGGCACAATAAAAAACAATTTTGATGATAAAGATGCTGAAAAGATCCTACAAAATAGATCAAAGAATACTTAGATAAACTTGTGATCTTGTATGTGTTTCATATGAAATTACCATTGTTCATGTATGTCTTTTATTTCATTTCCATTGTGTGGATGCAATTTTTGGGCAAATGAATACTTCAAAATGCAATGAGCTCAGAACAATATCTCTCCTCATTTTTAGCAAGCATTTTTTGGCTATAATAGAAACAAAAATCAGCAGTTGCACAAAATTATAAGTGAATGTGTATAACTTTATAACAGAAGTTACACATGATTGAAAATGGCAACTATAATAACTATAGAGTACAATTTGCATAGAAGGAGATAACAACTATTTCCTTGACTTTGAAAACACATAACAAGATTTTGCAAAAATCCACCTATCAGTAGTTGGAAAATTATGAGTGCCATGTGTGTTTGTAAGGGACACGCATAGCACTGCAAAAAAAAAAAAAGAATACAATGGTGTCCATTAGGTGTTAAATGCCTACTGACCCTGCTTTGCAGTTCACGAAAAAATTTGTTTTATCCATGCCAACTTCCTTTGTCAAAATCAAGCCACAGAAAGTTATAGCAGATGTTGCGCATTACTAAAAAATATCAATTACAACAAATAAAAAGTGCTGTTTTCATAGAAAAGGGAGCATTTATTAGTATAAAAAAAGCCTATATAATAAGCCACATCTACATAAAAAAAATATGTGAATACCATGTGGATTTAATCATTGCAGCAAAGTGCTACAGTCATTGCAGGGACATTTTTTTTTTGTCAAAAGAACTCTCAAGCTATCCCCACCTTCACAGACCTACATTTGAGTGGTTCATATTCATAGATTCAAAATCTACAAACTTGATCGACTACTTCAAAATCATCAATTAGTGAAAAAAATGCACAGAAACCCCTTGCATGCAACAGGCATCCAAATGCACGCATCTCGCAATTGTAGAACTCGCAAACACGCAAAACACACAATACCGATGTAGCGTCGAACTATTCAGTTAGTTCTAATTTTCGCTATAAGTTTTCATAATTTTTAAAAATATCTATTATTCATCTTTCTGTGGGCGACATCCAAATTGTATAGGCACTTTCACAGGCGAGGGAGAAGCGGCCAGCCAGCCGGGCGCGAAAGCAGATGTCATCGTCGCCAAAAAGGCATCGCCCTCCTGTACTCCGGCCCCGTGTGTGTGGCAGTAGACGAAGCAGCAGGCAGGCAGTCACTCGATCCTGGCCCTTTCTCGAGACAGGGATGCATCAGAGAGGAGATCCGAGATGACCGAAATCTCTCCCCCCTCTCTACTTTGCTGGCTGGTTGGCTGGCCTGTTACGTCGTCTCTGCGTGCGTCGTCGACCAAACGGAAGATAGTCTCTCCATTTTAAATATAGCAACCAACCTAGTACGAGAGAAAAAAAATAATGCAAATGCATTAAGCAGACAAAAACATGCGTGCTCCATATTAAAGCAAACCAATATTTATAGCTCTAAAAATTTTTTCCGTCCTAAAATAAAAAAATAATACTAGATATAATATATTTTTAGTATTATGAATCTAAATAATACTAAAATAAAAAAAATCTAATACTGAATATAATATCTAGCAGTATTTTTTTTTTATTTTAGAACGGAACGAGTATCTTACATGAGCTGAAACGGGGAGAGGGAGATGGAGCCTGATTTGGCCCCCCCGTCCCGACTTCGTTCCCGGTGTTCGCGTCAGTGGCCGGCCGGGCGGCCGCTTCCCTCCGCCGCCGGCGACAGCTGTGGCGGAGGAAGGCGGCAAAGGTAAAACACCGAACCCTCCTCCCTCTCCATTAGCCCTCTCCTTCCCTTCCCGCGATCACCACACTCTTCCGCCGCCGCGTGGCATGCTGCCATCTGCTCGGCGAAATGCCGCACGGGCCTCGCGCCTCTCTCTGCGCTCAGAAATGATTCTGATAGCCTACGACAAGTCGACAATTACCTGATGAGTGGGCAGGCGTCAGTTCCTGGTTGCTTAAGATGAAATGGAAATCCAAGTCTTCTCTGTTACTCCTTCCTGGAGAATGCAAGACTATAAGCCTTGGAAATGCTGGATTTTTTTTCGTTTTCTGTGAAAATCGAACGGTTTGATGGAAATTCTTGCCTTCCAATAGGGCTTAAGAACTTCATCAGCGCATAATATTCTAAGAAATCTCATTGCTCTCAATTGTTCTAAGAAGCAACCTCATTGCTCAGAAATACATTCTAAGAAACAATCTCATTGCTCAGAAATACATGCTTTTCTTCCTCCATCTATAAATGGCAGCAGCACTAGCTAATGCCCACGTACCTTTGTACACCAATGCCCCAGCTCTTGATGAAACTTTACACGGCTAGAGTTGCTATCCGTTACTAAAATCTCTTGTTCTATAAGAGCGTCCCTGTGATTATTTTGGTGTTTTCATGGCCTGGTCTTAGAAGTTCTCCTTGTGGAAATGGAACCGAGTTGACGTCGTCTGGCTGAATTCTATTGAAAGATCCTTCAGCATTTTTGTAAGTGTTGGAGACCCACAGTAGAAAACGCCTGCAGATTTATGAAACATGTCAGTATTGCTATCCTGTAAGCTAGGAGCCATCACTTGAGATTTATCACATAGAACTGACCTATACGAGAGTTCTGGTGGGCATTGGCCAGATCCGAAAATACCTTTCTCCAGTTCGGCCTTGCAAAATGTGTCCGGATCTGTAGAAAATTAGACAAATGTTGAATCAAATTTTGTGTATGTGATTTTTTTTTTCCAGATTTGGAGGGATAGAAGTGGGAAAAAACCTTGCTGCCAGAGACGATATCAACACCATTTTTGGCATGTTGAAGTGATTGGACCATGGCAATCAGAGCTGATCTTGCATCGCCTTCTTCATACACGCTTGTCAGGTAATTGTGCATCTCTATTACATTCTGTATAGTGAGTGATTAGGTTAGTATCTATTTATTAATTTGAAGGAGAGAACGTGGAATTTGTACTGGAGCAGTGAGACTGAGTAGTACATCACGATCGCTTTCAGCAACATCATTCATGACACCTTTAAACCATTCAAAGGAACCTTGCTCTCTGGTAACCCAGTAGAAATAAGCTCTTCCCGGCCCATTGCTCTTAAAGCTGCAGCCTAACTCGGTGTCATGCATGCTTTGCAACTCCTGTTGAATCCAATTCATTTTAGATATGGTGCATTTGTTTTCCAGTATAAGGAAGAGTTTGCTGTAGTTAAGCAGTTTACTCCATTAGACTTTATGTTGTTCAGGAGATCCTTCAGTATGCTGATGAAAGGTGTCGCTCCAATTCCAAGCCCAATAAGCAAAAGGATGTCATATTTCCTGTAGTTTTGTGCTGGTGCGCCGTAAGGGCCATCTATAAAGACTTTGGGAAACCTAAACGAAGAGAGCGAAATCAGGAAGGTTAGTGAAATAAATGTATAGAAATTTCTTCAACAAGTAAATGAATGTAGAATATGAAATACAATGGGGCATAATTACCTAGTTTCCTCTGTCAGACCATCTGCTACAATGGTGGTTTCAAGTCGTGCAAGTGTAGCCTTCTTGGAACTTACTTGTGCCTCACAAGCCTGCATGAACTAGCATAGCCCTTTAGCAATTTTGTTAATTTAGCATATAAATACTGCATAAGCTCCTGTTATACTTGAATTATTTTCCTCTTCTTTTTGTTTCGTTTCACTCAACTGACCTTCCCAAATAGGTTCCTGAGTTCTGTTGTCCAGTCACCTAATGTACGGATATGAACACTCAAGTAGTCATCTCCAGGTGCAGAAGTTATGGAGAAGGGATGCCTGGAAGCATTGAAGACCCAATTAAGCCAGAGCCTGGACAAACTTTGACATTTGGACAAGGACGATCAGATGGTACCATTCAAAAGGCGAAACATCCGGGCATTTTACAAACATGTACATCCCGCTTTTGTACTTGAAACTTGGTGGTTTATTCATGTAAATAGAGAGCACATTTCCTGGGTAAATTGCTGCCTGCACGACACATCTGGTAATCAATTAATGGTTTTCTTGTACTAGCACTTAAAGTTAGAATAAACTGAAAACACTCATCGTGGTATTCATGTGAAATATGTTGCTTACCTTGATGATGCTCACACGATAACTGGTCTCACGAACTCTTCTGATAGTTCTCTCGCAGGCGTAAAAGAGGACTGGAACTGCCAAGTACATCCATGTCTGGAAACACAAGCGTCAATGTTATACACAAACACTGAATTCACAGAAGAAATATTTGTGCTAAACAGATGCCAGAGCAATACCGTTCGCTTGTACCACTGCTTCGTGAGAAATATGAAGTAGGAGTGCAGCACCAAGAGGATATATGCAATCACCAGCAGGTGATGGGCGTACCAAAAGGCATTGAAACCAGCAAGGTGGTGCAGTGGTGATGGAAGCTTCACGACGCTCCTCCTGAATGAATGTGTCGCAAGCGTGAACGAGAATGACATTATGATGATCATGAGGATGCCAGTCCACCCTGGAGTGCTTGCAACCAGCGATGGGTATGTTGGTTGAACATAGTTGAAGTACGGCCCAAGTGTCGCCTCGAACTTGTCCCTTGGACATGATATCAACCTTGGGAAGTCACAGGTTACATGAGCAAGCGTATGAGTAGCCGATCCAATTGCAATTGTCAGTGCGATAACCTGACATGGCGATCAGAACAAAGAGGTCAGGCTGTGCAGTCCTGGAAATGGCAAAGAGTTCCACCATGTGTACCTTGTGGAAGTTTATGTTATCATCAAATGGTATGACTTTGCCGAGTGCTGTTGATCGGAGCCTTGTTAGTGTGTTTCGGCACACTGGGAGGAGTATAAGGGCCATGTTCAGCTTGAGTGTCTCGGCAGCACCCTTTGCTATGCAGACACAATAGCCCATCACCTCAAATGCATCCCGCCCCCTGTACTGCACAAACTTGTATATGAACAATACAATATTGAGGACCCCCCACAAGGAGAGCACCCATATCCTCTTCCAGTTCTCATGGATGAAGTCAACAGTCTTGGTGTAACGCCTCTGCATTGGACTCCGGTAACTGGAAGGGACCATTGTCCTTGCAAGGCTTGCTGAAGCCAGCTTCATCTTCTCTGGAGGCCCTTGGGCTGTAACCATACCCCGGAGTAGTGTCTCCAGTTGCCAAATCTGCATTGAGACAAGCATATCTGTATGCTGCTGTTCTGTCCAAATAAAGAGAAGATTTCATGTCTTGGTACCTCAATGTAACCGCGGTGATCAGGATCCAGCTCTTCCATGATCAGTGAGGCATAGGTTGCAGCATGGCTTTTCAACTTGGCAAGCTTGTTTGCTGATGCACTCAACACAATAACCTGCATATGGAAGGAGAAAGGTAAATTTTATTGAGATCATTTTCACAAGCTTTGCGGAAAAAGGGTAAATTCAGAGATGATTGGAAACTGACCTCTTTAACCTCGTCCTCTGTAAGCTGCCCATCGCCATTCTTGTCACACCTGATTGCAAAGCTATCTCATTAAGGGGCAAGTCATAAGGTTTTTCCATTGAAGACAAGAAAGGTAGACCTTTACATGTCAAAGAATAATCGTAGCCGTGAATCAAAGTTCTGATCAGTCATCTCCTCCCAGAATTCTTTCAGCTGTTCTTTTGTTACCCCATCATCCGGATTGATGCTCCTCCTTCTCGCCAATGCCACAAACACCTCGCTTGCAAACTCCTTAGAATCCGCCATACCTTTAAGTTGCAGAGCCATTCTAAGCTTAGAGCTTCAGTTGCTATATTCTAAGAACCAGCTTAGAGGATGGATGTATTGTTATTCTGATCATCTGATGTCATTTTTCCTGACTGCCGGTGTTGTTTTTTTTAAAAAAATGTCGTAAGCATGAGTATATCCTATTCTTGCTATGTGGTAAGCAATTAAGCAACATATCGGAGTTATATTTGGGAGCAAAGTCTGAACTTTGTCCAAACCGTGGCTAATCAATTATACCCTCTTAAACTTTCCAAATTTGTTCCCTCTATTTTTATTTTTTTTTGGAATGCGCAAAAGAGTTGTGCATCATTGTATTGTAGTAATAGGAGTAAAGTTCTGGATACAACCCGAAAAAAGGAAAAGAACAAGAGGAGTAAAGTTCTGGATACAAATTTGTTCCCTCTATTTTTTTTTTCAATTTGTGAATATGAATGAATCATGGTGTATGAGTGCATCAACGAAGTGGTACAAGCATGCATGGATGGTATGACCATTTGAAATGGTTTAGATTTTGAACAAGCACCATCAACGTAGCAGAATTTGGATCAATTTATCATCTACTAACGCCCCGTTCGTTATAGCTTATTTTCTTGTTTCCATGAGCACGCTTTTCGAACTGCTAAATAATACGTTTTTTATAAAAATTTTCTATATAAAAGTATCTCTAAAAAATCAAATAGATCTATTTTTCAAGTTTCTAATAGTTAACACTTAATTAATCATTCGCTAATGATATTTTTCATTTTGTGGGTAGCTTTTAAGCCAGATAATAAGTCAATTCAAACACCCCCTAAGTTATTCTCCACCCCATGCACAAAAGCTTTGACAAGTTTTCTTTTGCAGGGAAAAGGTACAATTTTTTTATGTTTCTCGCTAATAAAATGCAATTTCACCGTCTCTTTATGCTGCATGCAGGAGTTAGCTGCTGTGTTGAATCATACAAGCTACTCACCGATGCATTTGGCGAAACTTTCCCTGTGCAGGCGGCCGTCGGCGCTCATCTCGTCGAAGCGCTTCTCGACGTTCTTCCAGCCGTCCTTGCCGGCCGACGTCTTGTCGAGGAAGCGCAGCCCCCGCAGCGCCGGCTGCGCGCTGGAGTGCGTCCGCTTCAGCCGCATAGTCTCCGGCACCTTGGACGCCAGCCGCCGCATCCCCGACGCGATCCGCGACGGCTGCTTCTTCATCGGCGCCGCCGGCGGCAGCGGGCTCTGCCGGTGCTGCTGCTCCCCGTCGCCCCCGCCCAGCGGCACGTCCACGTACTCCGCAGCCATCCGACCCAACCGAACCGTGCGCCTGCCACCACCGGCAAACGCAGCTAACCGCTGGTGGTGGTGGTTCACCGCAGGAGCGTGGCCACGGGCGCCATGTCGTCCGAGCCAATGCGAAAGCCGCGGTGTAAATTTGTGTGGTTGGCTAGGGGGAAGAGGCAGGGGGAAGACGAAGAGAGGACACGCCGCGCGATGCGGGGAGGGGGGCCGTGCCAAATTTAGCCGCTGCTCGCGCGCGGCGCGGCCGGGCCCTGTCCGCTCGGCCATGGGCGTGGGCGTGCAGCCGCGCGTGGACAAGGTGACGGGGCGGGCAGGTCACAGGTGGCGTGAGGTGGAGGGAGACGGCCAGACGGGAGGGATTTTTCGGGCAGCGAGCTAGTCATGTTATTTTCTGCTTCTACATTTTGGATTTTTATTTACACGATTCTCACACTCCTAAACGCTGTGTTTCATATAAAACAATTTTCTATATAAATTTTTCATGGGTTACTTTTTAAATAACTTTTTAACTATAAAGAACTAATTTATTTATTCATATCTTTTATTAACTATCATAAAAATTAGATAATCCATGGATTGATCCATTTCAACTGTCTCAAACGAGCCCTAGCCTCTCGATCTCTTCCTCTGTTTGGACAGGTTTGGTCGGTGTGGCTGTCTAGCGTCTGGTACTCTGGTTCGCGGGCCTGCGGCTGTTTGGGCCTGAATTTCCCGCGCCCGCTCGAAACGACACGAAACGGGACATACTACTATTTTCGTGGCACCGATTTGCAGAGCATTTGCCGCTGCTGCTTAGGGTTTGTAATATAGGGTTATTTTATAATTATTATGGTTATCATGTGTAATAATTTTTTTATTTTTTATGATAACCATACGGTTACTGCAATATCATCAGATAGCAATAATCTCCTAAAACGATGAGAGAAACTGTGCTGCTCTCTCTCTCTCTCTCGCTCCCTCTGTTGTTTCTCGGAAACTCAGAGCATGTGGTACTGTAGCACCCAGAACGAGGATCTGCACCTAGATGTCTTTCCGTGACTTTCAGACGTTTCAAATGACTCAATGAATAGCTAGTAAATCGTTTCTTTCGAATCCGTTCAGTGTATCGCAGAAGAGCCTTGGTTGGTTAGTGCTAGGAGTTACTCCCTCTGGTTTTTAATTCAATTTTATTATTATATAATTTTGACTATCATTTTATTTAAAAATTTTATACAAATATGTAAATATATAAGTATTATTTAAAATAATTTTAATAATAAAATAAATAATAATTATATGATTTTCTTAATAAGATGAATTATGAAACGTATGTCCAGTCAACTGTATCAGCGGTATCAGGTAGTAAAAGGGCGAGTATAACATGGAGATTAATAATTATATGAAATATAGTTCCTCACGTACAGCATTCCGTTGTAGTCTAGCTGGTTAGGATACTCGGCTCTCACCCGAGAGACCCGGGTTCGAGTCCCGGCAACGGAATTTTTTGATACTACGTAATGATTTTTACATTTTCCTGTAGGTTGTGAACTTGTGACGTTTTTGTAAATTCATTTGGCTCTTTTTTTGGTACAACGTAGTGATGTTTACATTTTCCTGTAGGTTGTGATGTTTTTGTAAATTCATTTGGCTCCAAAGGTAGTGATGTTTTTTTTTCGAGTTCATTTAGCTCCAAAGGTAGTGATGTTTTGTTTTTTGGAATTCATTTGGCTCCAAAGGTAGCGATGTTTATCTTGATAAAAAAGAAGCGCATTTGATTGCTGATTGCATTCTTCATCCTTCTGTTTTCAGTAAACCTGAAGTAGGATATCGTTCTCTAAACATCTACTTGCTAATTATTTTGTCTCAGCCATTGTCAAGGCTCAAGAGTAGTACGTGCAAGATGCAACAAGTGTATTACAACATTATGGGACGAAGCAAGAAAAAAAGAGGATGGGCTTCACTCGGATTTTGATATAAAAAATATAAAAGCGACCGAATTAGAGGCTGACAATCCACCATTACAGCATGCAATGGCAGTAGTACTGTGCATGAACTTCCCCTTTAATACAAAAGATATTAATACAAAAATTATTTAAAAATTTCAAGTGAAATAATCTCGAAGAATATTTTAGTCCTGACTAAAAATAAATTAAAATCAACAGTATTTTATTTCAAAGCAAATTTCACAATAAATACCTAAATCACTAAGAAAATTAGAGTTAAAAAAGTCCATTGTGTCCATGTTGAATATATCGTCTAAGAGTAATTAAAATTTAATAAAAACATAGTTATTCAATAGACGTGGGGATTTCAAATATCTAGATGTTATGATTTTGAGGTATGAACTAAAAATATTATAAAACCAATGTGAAAGATGAATATAGTTTTTTAATAGAATAGAATTATTTACCTATTATCTAATTAAACTCATATGATCTGTATATCTGCAATAGCTTAGAATGCGTGTATGATGACAATTTAGAGTTGGTATGAGTATGGCAAAGCAATGGTTGAACACTATTGCGGTGTATGGATGTTGGTCTAGGATCTATAATCGTGATTATAAAGAGAGCTCGAAAAGGAGGCACTAAGTTTGCCATGAAGGTCTAAAAATTCTCATATTAATCAAAGAAAAAGAGATATATTTTTTTGTTGACTCCATATACCACTTTAACTTAAAATAATAAATAGTAATAAATAATAGAAAAGATCCATGTCAAATACTACCTCTGTCAAAAAGAGTTATTTTGTAATAATTTTAATAGTTAGAGAAAATGAATAAAGTATCAATAATCAATAGGAATTTGTAGTGTCAGGTGGGCTAGTACGGAGGATTAAAGGGACTAGACACATTTAATATTTTACCTTGGGGTAAAGGGCTACAAATAAACTCAATCTTTTTGGGACAAATTTTGAACGCTATAAATTAAATCCATTTGGGATGGTGGGAATACCATATAAAAAATAGAAATATGAAAAGTCAGCGATAAACACAAATAATTGAAATTTGAATAAAACATAATTATCTGTCTTATCTGTATACAAACAAACTATAGAGCCATATCACTTTCTTACCACTTTGTTGAAGGAAAAGCCAACACACCAGAACAATTAAAGGAGGAAAAATTCTAGCCGATAACATAAAATAGAGAAAGGGAAGAAAGATGGAGAGAAATAGGGGCTAAGGTTACTAAATATGGAGGAATGCAAACTGCTAAAAACTAACGGTCACATATATATACCATAAGCTCACCTCATATCAAAGGGTTATGGAGGCCATGTGATGTGAACGTGGGTGTCCCGATCTTTCGATAAGAGGATAAATCGATTGGATGGAGCGACGTTAGCGATCTGACTACAACCGTCCAGGGACGTTGCGCCTTAGCAATCGTTACACCAATTTCAGAGGCTGTTCGCAATCTCGACGGATGCATGATCAGCCCAACCACAAGGGTAATTGTTCCTATAGGCAATCGAGAACTAGCAAGAACAAGATGAATAAGCAACTTAATTTGCGAATAAAGATGAATGTTTAACTCAGAGAACAAACGGTGGGGTTCCGAAGACGAGCAAACCGGCAATCTAGCCGATCACAGGATTACACGGTAAAGTAGCGACGCTAACTTTAATCTAACAAAACCCAATCTGTTTGTGGCGGCTCTAAGGGTATTAATAGGATGGGAGGACAGCCACAGGGGTGTTGGGGTCGTTCTCCAACCCTAGGACGCGTCCCTAATGGACCCGACTTGATACATGGGTCTTCGGCCCAAAAACGGTGACGCAACATCTTAAACAGGGACCCCTCGTCACTAAAACAACGATTGCGGACGATTCTGAGTAGATATAAACATGAGTCCGGATCCGTTGGAAAGTAGACTTGATAAGCTTTCCGTGAAGTACTAGACTCCCAAATCGAAGTTCGTATGAAGTCGTGGCGGCCGTCACAAGTTGGCGCTGTTGTACAGTCCGATTCCAGCCTGCGGGAATCCCTTTTCTTGTTGATCTCCTCCCTTCCCTTGGTGACCTTCTCCATGCGTAGGTGGGGATGTATCGATGGTGTTGATGTCCTCATCACCATGGCCTCCGGGTACTTCATGAGAAGCTTTCTGGCCACTCGGACAGAGAATATGCCTAATCCTATAATTAGGGATACAACAAGACTCGGTGAATATTATCTTGTACGATAAGGAAAGGGATATAGTCCTAGTCGGGTATGTTATATTCCTAGAAGGAGATCCCTTGGTCACGTCCGACTGGGATTTCTACCTTGTAATCTTGCCTCCTTGGTATATAAGAAGAGGCAAGATGCCCCCTAGGGCAGAACATAATCTCACCAGAGAAACCTCAAAGACAATACACAACAGCTGGAAGTAGGGTATTACCTCACATCGAGGGTCTGAACCAGGATAAATTATTTCGTGTTCCTTTGCAATCCATCAAGTTTAGGTCTCCCGAATAGCCCTATATTATTATTGTCGATACAAAACATCGACAGTTGGCGCGCCAGGTAGGGGCTTCGGTGAGATCATCTTCAACAAGCCTGATGGATCCAACCACCGGAGTCGACAGCGTCAAGTTCTTCCCTGGGCAGACAATCAGCTTCGGGAGGCTCGACTTTGTCGCCGACAAATTCGGCGACCTCACCTTGTCCGACTCGGACTTGATCCGATCGGTCAGAAACCAAGCCGAATCCACGCCAGTTGGCCTACTCAACGTTGCAGCAATCTTCGACGACATGCTGCGGCAATCCTTGAGATTTTTGAGTCTTAGGACAACTCTTTCTTTCGGTGTTCGACTCAGGCTCGGCCTTGAGCCAGCCGAGATCGGGCCAAGAGAGGAGGCGATCGCCAATCTTCCGTTTGGACTCAACAATGCCATGGACAATTTCAATGTTACTCCGACGCGACAAATCCAATCCCCTAAGGTTCAACTCAGATACGGTCCAGAGCCGCTCGAGATTGAATCTAGAGAGGTTGGGGTCGTAATTACACCCCTCAGCTACTCCAACTCCGACTCCCAGTCGGACAGCAGCTTGGTAAGCTTCTCCCCACCACGCAAAGTCTTCATGACGTTCAAGGGCTCAACTCCCACTCAAGACGCACGTCGACTACACGATCAGCAAGAGGAGGAGGCTCACCGACTGCATGAACAACAGGAGGAAGAAGCACGACATTTACAAGCCGAGCGCAACGCGCGTAATGACAATCTACGCAAGGCTGGGCACACTGCTCAACAGGAGATCCTCCAAACCCGAGTCGGCGACCATGACGTCTTTGTGACCCCACAACAGAACGTCATGCTCACTGCCACCTTATTGGACACTCTGCAGTTCGGGCCTGATCATCAGGCCACCCCGATGATTGCAAGGATCAAGACCATGATTACCGCTGCAGAATGCCAGTAGCGGCAGCAGTCGGGAGACACACTCATACTGTAGAACAAGATAGCTTTAGACACAACGATCTCATCTGCCTCAGCACGACGCTGTGCAGCTGGTCCTAGTTAGCATCATTCGGAGTCTCGTCATACGTCACTCGGTAATTAGAATAATGATCGAAGGCGCACCATGACGACCGCCGTGATAATCAGGATGCCCGAGGACGACTACGGCGAGACCTCTGCCACGACATCAACGCCCGACGCCAAGAGCGCGAGGAAGATGAGCGCCGCTGACTGGAAGACGAGCATGAGCGCTTTGGCCTTCACCACGAGCGGTTTCATCACCGTAGTCAGAATCGGAGCCCTCACCTGGACGATGGGGTACCGGCGTTCATCCATGAACTACAGTAAGTCGACTGGCCATCTGGCTTCATGCCGACTGAAATTGAAAAATATGATGAGAAGACCAATTCCGAGTCTTGGCTCACAGTTTACACTCTGGCGATCCGTGCAGCCAAAGGGGACCACAAAGCCATGGCTAACTACCTCCCGGTCGCCCTAGCCTACTCGGCGAGGACATGGCTAACAAGACTTCCCAGGCGGTCGATCGACTCCTGGGGAGAACTCCCAGAATATTTCATTGTGAATTTCCAAGGAACCTATGAGAGGCCGACTTCCGAGTATGATTTATACCAATGTCATCAAAGGAAGAATGAGTCTCTGCACGATTTCATCAAAAGGTTTTCTGAGAAGAGAAACTCGATCCCAAAGATCAAAGACGAGGTCTTCATCACCGCCTTCCGCAAGGGAGTTAAGGACACCCCGTTTATCGCCAAGTTCACTCGAAAGCCTCCGAGTTCTGTCAAGGCTCTATTCGACATGGCCAACAAATACACTGACTCGGCCGATGCTGTTGCCGAGGCCTTGGAAGACAAGGAGCCCCAACAGAAGGAGAGGAAAGACACAGATGACACAACCCCGACTAAGTCCGGCAACTGCAATCGCAAGTCGGACAACGTCGTGGTAGCTGTGGAGCACAGTCGGCCGCGACCCTCAAGAACGGATGACTACCAAAAAGTCATGAACGGGCCATGCCCTTTCCACTCAAAGGGGAAGCACGCGGCTAATAACTGCTTCATGCTCAAGAAGTTCGCTTCAGAGCAAACATCAGTATCTGGCGATGCCAAAGACAAAAACAAGCCAGATTTGGGCCCAGCCGGCGACTACCAAGATCCCCCGGTTGAGCTCAATTACATCTTTGGAGGGCCGTCTGCATATGAGTACAAGAGAAAACAAAAGCTAACAGCTCGATAAGTCAACTTGGTCTTGACAGACGCCCCTCAATATCTATGTTGGTTAGAGACAGCCATCACATTTGACCGTGCAGATTACCCAGACAGAGTCATGCATCCAAGGCGTTATCCACTCGTCCTGGATCCAGTCATTAGGAGTATCAAGTTGAGGAAGGTTCTCATCGATGGAGGAAGCACTCTCAACATATTGTTCGCCAAAACGCTCGATGAGATGAAGATCCCTCGATCCGAGCTATAGCCGAGTACTGCTCTCTTCCACAGGGTAATCCCCGGCCTCTCTTCCACTCCACTTGGACAGATCACTCTGCCACTTACTTTTGGCACACGAGAGAATTTTCTCACCAAGAACATCTGCTTCGAGGTTGCCGACTTCAAGACCGCGTATTACGCCATACTCGGACGGCCAGCACTAGCCAAGTTCATGGTGGTGCCTCATTATACATACATGGTACTCAAGATGCTAGGACCAGCAGGAGTACTTTCCTTGCGCAGTGATGTTAAGCAAGCCTTCGCTTGCGACAAGGAGAGCTGCGAGTTGGCCCAGTCTCAAGAGGCAGCAGTCGGACGAAACAGTATCCGACTACCTGCAACACTTGCAATCGAGGACGATCAAGTTCCGGCAAGAAAAGCAACAAAGCCGGGAATTTCAGTGGATTCAGAGACGAAGAAGATTCCCCTAGACCCTTCCGATCCCACCAAGACTGCACTTGTCGGGACTGGACTCTACCCCAAATAGGAAGACGCGCTCGTCACCTTCCTCCAGGTGAACAGGGATATATTTGCTTGGAAACCTTCCGATATGCCTGGTGTACCAAGAGAGGTGATCGAGCATTCTCTCAACATCAAGCCGAACGCCAAACCACTCAAACAAAGACTACGGCGCTTTGCACAAGACCGCAAAGATGCTATTCAGGAGGAGATAACCAAGCTCCTTGTAGCCGGGTTCATCAAAGAGGTCTATCACCCGGATTGGCTGGCAAACCCAGTCCTGGTCCAGAAAAAGAATATTAAATGGTGCATGTACGTCGACTATACCCACTTAAACAAGACGTGCCTCAAGGATCCATTTGGTCTACCCAGGATAGATCAGGTGGTCGACTCCACTGCGGGGTGCGAGTTGCTCAGTTTTCTCGACTGTTACTCGGGATATCATCAAATTTGCCTAAAGGAGGAGGACTGCCTAAAGACTTCTTTTATCACGTCATTTGGTGCATACTGCTATATCATTATGCCGTTCATTGAAAAATGCTGGTGCAACGTATCGTGCTATCCAGCGGTGTCTTCACACTCAACTCGGGCACAATGTGGAGGCATATATCGATGACGTGGTAATCAAGACCAAAGTCACGGAAGACCTCACCGCCTACTTAGAGGAAACTTTTCAGAGCCTTCGGAGATTCAAGAGGAAGTTGAACCCAGAGAAGTGCGTCTTCGGAGTACCTTTAGAAAAATTACTCGGCTTCATCATATCATAGCGAGGCATCAAGGCTAATCTAGAGAAAATCAACGCTATCATGAACATGGCACCCCTGACTAGTCGGAAGGACGTATAGAAGCTGACTGGCTGCATGACGGCACTCAGCCGATTCGTTTCCCGACTCAGCAAACGGGGCATGCCCTTTTTCAAATTACCGAAGAAAGTCGACAATTTCCAATAGACGCCAGAAGCCCAGCAAGCCTTCGAAGACTTCAAGAAGTTTCTCACATCACCACCCATGTTGGTATCATCTATGCCCCAAGAACCACTCATGATGTATCTGGTGGCAATCTCTCTGGTAGTCAACACGGTGTTGGTCGTAGAGCGAGCAGAGCCTAGGCACATACAAAAAGTACAGAGGCCAGTCTACTTCATCAGCGAAGTCCTAGTTGACTCCAAGATAAGATATCCCCAAGTCCAGAAGTTGCTCTATGGCTTACTCATAACTGTCCGGAAGTTGGTGCATTATTTCCAGTTGCATGAAGTCACAATCGTCACATCGTATCCACTCGGGGACGTCCTACACAATCGCGAGGCCACTAGCAGAATAGCTAAATGGGCTCTCGAGTTAATGGTGTTTAACATTGTCTTTCAACCTCGGACAGCAATCAATTCACAAGCACTTGCCGACTTCGTGGCCAAGTGGGCAGAGATTCAGATGGCCACACCAACGGATAAGCTTGAATACTGGACGATGTACTTCAACGGTTCTCTGCGGATTGGCGGAGCAGGGGCTAGCATCGTCCTGACGTCACCCACTGGAGAAAAATTAAAATACGTCCTTCAGATACACTTTCTAGCATCCCACAACGTCATCTAGTACGAGGCACTCATCCACGGGTTCCACATTGCCATATCACTTGGCATTCGCCAACTGGTAGTGTGCGGGGATTCCCAGCTCGTGGTGAACCAGATCATGAAAGACCGGACTTGTCTGGATGACAACATGGCGGCTTATTGTTAGGAGGTACGTAAGCTGAAAAACAAGTTCAATGGGCTGGAGATTACACGTGCTGCGCCAATATAACAAAGTTGCAGACGAGTTAGCCAACATGGGATCCAAACGAGAAGTGGTCCAAACTGAAATCTTTATCGAGCAACTATTGGAGCCGTCAGTCAAGAAAAAATAGCACTCGAGCAGTCGGAGGCTGAACCTACCCCGGCAACACGTGAAGTACTAATCATTTCTCAAGATGGTGGACCCCAATCATCAGGTTCCTTCTGGAAGACGAGCTCCTAGAAGATTGCAATGAGGCCGAGCGGATCAAACATTGAAGCAAAAGTTTCCTCATAGTCGGTGAAGACTTTTATTGTAGAAGCGCATCCGGAGTCCTCATGTGCCGCGTCACACCTGAGGAGGAAAAGCAGATACTGCAGTCCATCCACTTGGGCATTTGTGGCAACCACGTTGCATCAAGGACGTTAGTCAAAAAGGCTTACTGACAAGGTTTCTTCTGGCCGACTATGGTTACAGACGCTAAAGACATAGTTCAGACATGTGAGGGATGTCAGTTCTTTGCACGGCAAACACATCTTTCAGCTCAAGAACTATAAACAATTCCAATCTCTTGGCCCTTTGCAGTTTGGGGGCTTGACATGGTCGGGTCGTTAAAAAAGCGTCAGGAGGGTTCACACACTTGTTCGTCGCAGTGGACAAATTTACAAAGTGGATCGAGGCAAAACCTGTTGCTACCATAACCGCGGCAAGGACAAAAGACTCCATCATGAGTATTATATATTGATTTGAAGTTCCCAATCGCATTATAATGGACAATGGCACTCAGTTCACTGGCAGCGTTTTTCAAGATTTCTGTAATGACTTCGGCATCAAGATCTGTTATGCTTCTGTGGTGTATCCACGAAGCAATGGGCAGGTTGAGGGTGCCAATGGCATGGTCTTACAAGGTATCAAGACTAAGGTATTCGACTGACTACAACCATGTGTAAGGTGGTGGGTGCAAGAGCTTTCATCTGTTCTTTGGTCTTTAAGAACCATGATTAGTCGGGCAACAGAGCAATCTCCTTTCTTCCTAGTTTATGGTGCTGAGGTTGTGTTACCAACCGAGCTAGAGTTCAGCTCACCACGAGTCCAGGCCTACTCAGATGTAAAATCAACTGAATACCAACTGGTCGAACTAGATCAGTTGGAGGAAGCAAGGGACATCGCAATCATCCAGTCGGCAAGGTATCTTCAAGGCCTGTGTCGTTATCACAGTCGGAATGTTTGTGGCCGCGCCTTTTCAGTGGGAGATCTCGTTTTGAGAAAAATTCAAACCACTAAAGAGAGGCATAAATTATCTTCCCTTTGGGAGGGGCTGTTCATTATCACTGAGGTGACACATCCGGGCGCCTACCGACTGAAGACAGAAGACGGCGTCCTAATGAACAACTCATGGAACATTGAACAGCTACGTCCTTTCTATACCTGAGTTTTGTACTCCTTTTGTACATTTAAATAAAGTTAGTTATTTTGATTCACTACGTCGCTTGTTCCAGCCAAATAGTGAGTTGAGGGCTACATATTAATACATGTCTGTTGTCGTTAATAAAATTTGAGCTTGTTTTATTTAAGTCATGAAGCTTTACAACAACTACGTTAAGTTTTCCTGAGTATAATCCTGAGAGGTCAATGCTTTTTATTAAGTTAATCTCAATTCACTACATGTAAACTGTCTAGTCGGATAAAGGTAATGATGGATCAGAGGCAGCAAGTACTTGGCAAGACTTAACGACAAACAACAAAAATATTTATAATATTCATGTATTATTTTTGGTGAACTCCAACTACATAAATGTTTCTGTCTACATCGTCAGATCCTTGGCTATAGCTTCTGCAGTTGCCCTAACCTGGCTGATTAGCTCCAAGCCCTGCTCCGGAGTAGTCCCTTCGGCAAAACCTTCACCAATAGCCTCAATATCTATCCGAGGGTAGAGAAACTTGGTCATGGCCAAGGCCTGGGCAATCTCGACGGCGACGCGCTCATTCGAGTACTTCTTTAATATCTCTAGAGCTTCCTCGAGGCGTTCCGCTACTTGAGCAATTGAGCTAGAGCTGGATCCGGCCTGGTGCGGATGCATGATGTCAAGCAAGTTATTCACGGAGTCAACAATGATCTGCCGTGATTCCTTTATGACCTTTAACTCCTCTGCAAAAGCGCCGAATTGGATCTGTGAGTTGGCCTTGAAAGCTGTTTACACATAGACAAGTACATCAGCAAACCAAGACACCTGACCGGTTCGAGCACGCAGTCGGATGAGTGACTTACTCGCATAGTCGGTGTCCACTTTCGACTTAGCCTTCTCGAGCTCTTTCAACTCCTTTTTCTGGCGCTCGATCTCCTGGGACTGGGCACTGAAATTTGACTCGAGGGCTATAGCAAGAAGAAATTCAAGACTCAATAATACAGGAATATTTACTCAAGTTCACTTGGGCAAAAAAGAATCTTACTTTTGATTGTCCTAGCCTGAGCCCAGTTTTCATCCCTGAGCTTGTCCATCGACCACCTCAGCCACTCCTCCCTCTCTTTGCTGGTTCTCTCCAGGTTGTCCTTGGCCACCTGGAGTTGACGAAGCTGGAGTAGCTGAGAGGCGAGTTCGGTCAGGACTTTGCCCATCTTCTCTGACCGATCAACCACCTTCTGCTCAAGAAGTATTGAAGTCAAGTAAAACAAACAACAAGGATGCAAAATTCTGAGGAATCGTCAATCGGCAAACACAGCAAGATTGACTGTGTACCTAGATCCCCCTCGACGCAGCGATGGCAGCATACATCAAGTTCACCCTTTCTCTCTGGGCTGCTTGCTCGTCGTGCTCGAAGCTTTCAGTTTCCCCCTCTGGAGTAACCTAGTAAAATGTTCGGGGAAAGACTGGTGGGGCAGCGTCGAGCCTGGGGAGATTGCCTTCATCAGAACAAGATGACAGTAGAGGTGATGGAGTCTTGGGCCTTGGCTCAATGGGTGGCACAACTTCCTGGACGAGCACAGGGACTGGGGCTTCGACCGCGACGACCTGACTGGCTGGCGCTTGTGGCTTGGCTGGTGGGATTACCTCAGCTTCAGGGGCTGGGGCGATCTCTGGCTCGGCCTGCGGTGTGGCTGGTTCGGGCTCAGCTGCGGCAGGATCTGCCACAGGGGTTGGTGGCACTGACCCCTGGGGTCAGCGTCGCTCGGCTTCCTGCAGAAAATACACAACCTTCAAGATATTGCAAGAATGTTCAAGTCTCTTCGAAGATTGAAGATTTTCATACCTCTTGAAAGTTTTAAATTTCCACCCCGGTGCGCTGGGGGTGGAGGAAGTTGGCGAGGGGCTGGATAGCCTACTTGACGGTGGAGAACTGTCGACTGTCAGGCTCATCGGCGTGGCAGTCGGCAGAGGCGAGCTTGGCCTAGTCGACGCTGTGCTAGACGCAGCCGACTGGGGGGTCGTGGTACTCGGCGATGTTGTCCTGGGGCTGGAAGGCCTAGGGGCGGTGCTGCTGGTGTCCTTGATCCTCAGGCTCCCAGGTGCCTTACTCGGCACATCCTTCTTTTTGCCCTGGTCAATTGCTGGTCTTTTCCCAGCCCTTTTGGGGCTAGGTTGGGCGGTTGAAGGGCTGGCTGGGAGTTTCTTAGATCCCACGGCCGATTGGTCTTAGGAATCAAAATCAAACTCTTCGCAGTCCTGCAAATGTTTGGATATTATCTTTTTGTTGACGCCGAAAACCGCCGGGGGCCGTTCGGCGCCTAGAGACACGCGAAGGCCTGGGAGATTTGCTTCACTCCAGTGCAGGTTCTAAAATCTTGAGGTTCGTAGGCGTGCCAGTCAATTTGACCCTGCAATTGACAAGGAGATGGAAAGTGTTAAATCAATGAGCCAATCGGCTGGAAGCCGATCTTGACTCGTCTCATCGACCGATGGCCGATATGAACTGTAGCACTTATACACCGACTGGAAGCCGATGATGGCATGAGCAGTAACATAATAATAAACAAATATCAAACTAGCCGATCATCGAAGGGATGCTCGAAAATCGGCTGTAAACTGATAAAATAAATAGACAAAAGGTGTAAATAAATGGATTAAATAAACTTCAGCTGATTGTGATTAAAATTGCTAGAGCCGCCTCAAAGGTGCTGCCCGCACCCGTGTCCGGGCCCTTGCTCGTGCCCGCGCCTGGATCTTCGCCTGCTGTTCGTGCCCGTGCCCGGGTCCTCACCTGTGCTCGCGTTCGGGTCCTTACCTGCTGTTCGTGCCTGTGCCCGGGTCCTCGCCTGTGCTCGTACCCGGGTACTTGCTTGTTGTTCGTGTCCGGGTTCTCATTCGTGCTCGTGCCCGGGTTAGCATCGATTTTCTAAATGTTTGTGGCAAATCGGCTAGATATAAAGATAACTTATCGGCTAAACACTTCGATAAAACATTGCATGAAACCCATCGGCTTATTAAGAGCAAAGTTATTACCAACAGTCTAGTAGATCGGACCCAACCGTTGCAGCATAGACTAACGATGATAACAAGACCTCGATGAGCCGATAGATCTAATGCGATCGTGATGTAAAACATGATAACTTATCGGCTATACATCCCGATAAGACGCTTGCGCACAAAATATCAACCTAGCAGGAACGATTTATCACTAGCAGTTTAGTAGGTCGGACCCAACCGATGCAGCACAAACTGATGATAAATCGCTCCCAGTAAGCCGATACGGTCTGCGCACGCGTGATGTGATACACCTAATCGATCTATGAGATCAAACTAAACTGATGCAGCCATAGATAAAATAGATATACCGTGGTAAGCCGTCCACCGTAAACCGACTAGAATATCGGACTTAAACGAGGAAGTCCTAGCCGATGCGGTGTCCGGGTGACGAGACTTACCCTCTCGCAGGAGGTCGAACTTAACCGATGCAGCCCGGCTCGGGAAGCAAGAACCCGTCGAAGGGGTGGCGATGCGCCGAAATTATATTGATCTGATTGATGTAGATAGATTACAAAGCACCCGGGCATACGTATTTATACCCCGAGTTAACATGAGTCCTTATTGGACACGATACACGATTTCCTAATTACAAAAGGAAACACTAACAGGACCCGATCAGACACGAGATCAGGTTTCCTGAAGATAGACGCCAACACTTGCCTAATTAATAGATACAGTAATTAACTACCATACTGTGGTCTTCACGGCTTCTTCCTGGATTCGGTCCTTTTTGGATCAACTCTCGTTAGTTAACTGTAATTTTCTTCTTAACCGAATCTGACACAGAGCCATACCAAATTTTGGCGTTAACACATGCCCCCCAATTTCGGAGTTCTCTATAGGACTTCGAAATTCTTTTATTTTGGGCCTTTAGATTCCTTCCATACCGAGGCGGCCCAAGGTAGCCCATTTGCCTTAATTGTTTGAAACAGTGCCAACGGCCTCGATTCCTGCCCGGTCATCATACCTCTATAAACCGCTTCGTCTCCCTAGCCTTTTTTACGCTTTCACATCACCAGAGCATTACCGCTTCATCTTCCAAGACTTCTACGAACTCCGGCGAACTCAGACGAACCGTCGCATCTCCTTTCTTCGACCGCTGATTCCCGCTCTTCTTCTTCCGGCACAATGGCGTCAGCATCCGCAGTCCCTGAGGTAATCTTTCCGCCGACTATTTTTTCTGATTTTGTAGCCTAGATGAATCCAATCTGCCATGTTCTTTACCTGTTCTTCGTCGTGTTCTTGTTTACTGTAGCACCTTAGGAACCAAGTTCTGATCCCAGCCGCCGATTACCCGGATTTCTTCTATCACGGCCCAATGGGTAGCGAGGATCCCATAGATTTCATCAGCGCCAAGACCCAATGTATTCCTTTCAAGAACTCCGCCATGTTAGTCAGTGATTGGACCAATAGCTTCAGATCATGGCCGAGCAAGCTCCCTGGGTGGAGGGACTGGTATATTAGAGTATCGGCTGCGAAGAGAACCCTCTGGGAAGAATCAAAAATCGGCCACTGCATTAACCTTTCTCTGGCCGATATGGAAAAGAACGAACCTTTGCTTGCATCGGCTTCATACTTCTGGTCAGATGCTCTCAACGTTTTCATGTTCGGTCACGGGCCGATGACCCCCACCTTGATGGATGTAACTATGCTCACCTGCCTCGACACGACGAGTTACATCGATCCCTTCAGGCTCCGATTCAAGCCTGCTCATCGGCTTCAAGTGAAGAACATCGGTGGCTGGTCCAGGTATATATCAATCCACAACAAGAAAACCGGACCAGTCGATGATCGGGAACATGTCGCTTTTTTGAACTTGTGGCTGGAATGGTTTGTCTTCGGTGGCGCAACCCTCGGCCCAACAACCAACATGCAATGTCTGGCAGAGTGTTTGGCCGATCGGAAACAAATCCCCTTGGGGAAATACCTCCTTGGCGCCACTTATCAACTGCTACATCAAGTAGCGACCAAGCTATCGGCCGGCCAGCCTATCGGCCATATTGGGGGTCCTTGGTGGTTCATGCAACTATGGCTCAACGTCTACACCTCCAAGGCCTTTTCTGAGACCTCTTTTCTTGACCAATCCTTTCCAGCCGATCATACAGAAGACGAGGAACTTACCTACCGCCGATGTATCTCCATGGGCGAAGCTGCATCGGCTCTTCCTGGTGGCAAGATAACACCCGTCGGACTCAGTCAATGGTTCAAGGTGTTTTATTATGGCTTCACCAGGGAGGCCACACTTTGGTTTGCATACAACGATGCATCGTCATTCGAAATGCCTTCCAACTTCAGTCCACTCAATGCTCTAGAAGATGATGAATCGAAGGCCATATTTCTATCGGCTGTTACCCCCTATCTGCTGCCCGACTGCTTCTCTCTGGGCCGATCACAACCATCATATGAATTCTACCATCCATCAGTCGGCTCCCATCAGCTTGGTCTTAGTCAACTTCCGATCGGCCTATTCTTCGTCGATAAACTTCAAGCCCGGGGCAACGTCAACAATGCCCTAGAGTATGATCGGATGCGGACCTTAACAGAATCTCTTCCCCTAGGCGCCGCCACCGAGGTGAACGTATGTACCGCCAACACAAAGCTTTTCGCCCGATGGTGGTCAGAATGGAGGAGACATCTATTCAACTTAGCTGCCATCCACTACTGTTCTCGCCTCAACGCCGACTACATCGAATCCGATGACGAGGTAGCACCCATAAGCCTTAATCACCATCTCCGATCATCCCTCACTCTTAATTTTGCAGGCTGCCCACGTCGAGCCCCCAACGACAAGCACTAGCGGTCGACCAATCATGTATCAACCCCCATCGGCCACTCCGAACTTAGGGCGCGATGCTCCTTCTCCATCGGCTCTCCTCCAGGCGCCCCGGCCGACAGGACAAAAGCGCAAAAAGCTGGCGCATCGCCCTTCTCTTAAGAAGCAGAAAAACAATGCCGATGTCACGGTCATGACGCCACTTACTCCTCAAACAACATCGGCCCCCTCATCTCCTCGGGTATGTGCTATGTCTTGTCATCATTATCTGTTTTCCCATCTTTCTCATCAGTTTCATTTTCAGCTCGAGTCATCGGCTCCTGAACCTCAACCTTCTACTGACATCCCTCCAAGCACCGAGCCGATGACTTCTCCAGCCGCTCCAATTTCAGCACCCAGTCCCCAAGCCGTTGATGAGGCTGTTCCTACCACATCGCCTGACATCGGCCATTCTGAAGAACAACTTACTCATCCGCCTGAAGCCGATGCCACCCAAGCTGCCGATGCCCTTCCTCAGGTAATCTCCTTATACCCATACTTCACTTTTAACTCTTCACTGATTCTTTTACCGACGTCAATTTGCAGTCCTTAGCCGATTTGTTCTCCTTTGACATCGGCAAGTACTTAGAGGCAGAAGAAGCAACAGCCACCAGCGCGGCAACCAAACCATCGTTCACAGCCGATGTGCGCGAGTACTTAACGAATATCATCAGTCGGCTGGAAAATCCGATCGACGCACTAGTGGAAGACTGCGGGCCGATCTAGGCAAGACTTGCAGATATTGAACATCATTTACCCGAAGAACTCATCGACGCACTGACTCCCGCGGCATACCTAGAATCTCACAGATTCAGACTCATCAAGCTTAGGCAACGCATAGCCGATCGTGCTGATCAACAGAAGATAACCCAAGATATCCAAGCCGATCGGCTGTCAGCCCAAACAGAGAAGAAAAAGCTTGATGACATGGTAACTGCCCCTCAAGAGCTCCAATCCAAGTTGGACCAACTGAAGAAAAAGGAGGCCGATTTGCTGGCAGAACTTGAAAAAGTTTGTAAGGATCTCGAAACAATAGAATCCCAGCTCATCGGCTTACCACAAGCTATACAAGACCAAGAGGCCAAGGTCGCAGCAACGGTGTGTCAAGTCATTCATCAGCGCAAAAATTTGAAGATCATCCTGGGCTCCGATGAAGACGACATTCGCGCTATCAATGAGATTGACTAGATCCGCCTGCGCGCAATCAAAACAATTCAGAACTTTTTGTAAACTTATACCATTGATGTTGGCTCCGGAACACGCCGATTCTTTTTGCTGTAACATAATTGATCGGCACTGTCGCTTTCCTTCAATTGCCCTTAACATTTTTTTGTCTGTTTGATCTAAAGGCGATATCAATTATATCGGCTATCTCTAGGCGATGCAAAAACATCGACTTTTTGAACTGTTTTAGAAATCGGCCGCATCCAGCCGATTCAGGAGTTAATCCAAACGCTCGGATAGTACTTCTTGAGATATTTCTCATTAAGCGCTTTAGCAAACTCTGTCCCCCCAAGACCTTCTAGTATATAGGCATTACCAGGCACACAACGATTAATCCGATAGGGCCCTTCCCAATTAGGCGACCACTTTCCAAACTTATTATCTCTGGACCCGATCGGCAAAATCAATTTGCACACAAGATCTCCCTCAGCAAACGATTTATTCATCACTTTTTTGTTATAATGCCTAGCTGCCTTAGCTTTGTTTTCCTTGATCCTCTCCAGTGCCCTTAACCGATTCTGAGTCAAATCTTCAAGTTCGTCTGTCATTAAGTTATAATAATCATTGGCTGTCAATTGATTTTGCAAAGAAACTCTCCTAGAGCCGATGTTAGTTTCCCAAGGTAAAACTGCTTCATGTCCATATACCAGAACTGATAAGGTGGCACTCGGTAGATCCATGACACGCCATCCGATATGCCCAAATGAATCGGCTAATGTAGTATGCCATCTTCGTGGACTGTTCATCAATCTTCCGCTTAATCAACTTGATCAAACTCTTATTAGAAGCTTCCGCCTGTCCATTAGCTTGAGCATAATAAGGCGATGAATTTAATAACTTGATTCCCATTGGCAGCAAACTGTTGAAACTCATCGGACACGAAAATAGATCCCTGATCAGTAGTTATCATCTAAGGAATCCCAAACCGATAAATTATGTGCTCCTTTACAAACTCGATTGCTTCCTTGGACGTAACTTTCTTCAGAGGAATCGCTTCTACCCACTTCGTAAAATAATCTGTCGCTACCAATATGAACTTATGTCCTTTACTTGATGGAGGAAAAACCTGGCCGATCATGTTAATTCCCCATCCTCTGAATGGCCACGGTTTAATGATAGGATTCATAGCCGATGCCGGTGCTCGTTGTATATTTCCAAACTTCTGGCAATCTTGACATCCTTTATAGTACCTGAAGCAATCTTCCAGCATTGTCGGCCAAAAATACCCTACTCTTCTCAGCAACCACTTCATCTTATGAGCCGATTGATGAGTCCCACAAACGCCCTCATGCACTTTGCACATAACCACTTTGGCTTCTTCCAAATTCAGGCATCTCAGCAGAACTCCTTCAAAAGTCCGATAATATAATTCTCCATCAAGCAACACATATTTAGTAGCTTTATACCGAAGTTTCCTAGAAACTGACTGCTACGGATTTTGTAGATAACTGATTATTTCCTGTCTCCAATCATCGGCTTTATCCTGAATATCATTATTGGCTATTTCAACTTCAACCTGTTTATTCAGCCGATAACCCGAAGCAATTTGCGCAAGATCATTGACTTCTAAATTCTGTTCTCTAGGATATGATTTACTGATACCATCTTGAAATCTTTCAACAAATCTGTACATTCCTCATAATATGATCTCAAAACATCATCCCTGCACTCATATTCCCCAGACAACTGCTTGATCACCAACAAAGAATCACCAACAATCTCTATGATATTGGCTCCGATCTCCTTATAAGTTGAAGTCCTTTTAATACCGCCTCGTATTCCGCTTGATTATTAGTCCGATAAGGTTTGATTGTAAAAGCAAACTCAAAACTTGCCCCCGAGGCAATATAATGACAGCCGATACCTGATCCATGCTTGCAAACCGATCCATCAAAAAACAAAATCCAAGGGATCGGCTCCACATAATCTTCGTGAACCCCTCTGTGTTGCACAATGAAATCGGCCACCGCCTGTCCCTTTGATCGCTTTAGCCGATTCATATCTCAAGTCAAACTCAGTCAAGGCAAAATCCATTTACCAACTCGCCCTTTTAAAACTGGAGCCGACAACATGTATTTCACCACATCGGCCTTGCAAACTACCGTACACTCAGCAGATAGGATATAATGCCTCAACTTAGTGCATGAGAAATATAAACAAAGGCATAATTTTTCTACCGCAGGATATCTTGTTTCAGCATCCAAAAGCCTTTTGCTCAGATAGAACATGACTCGCTCCTTGCCTTCAAACTCTTGAATTAAAACAGACCCGATGGATTTCTCATCGGCTGATAAGTATAACTTGAACGGTACTCCTTTCTGCGGCGGAATTAGAACAGGTGGGGAACTCAAATAACTTTTAATTCCATCAAATGCCTCCTGCTGATTTGCCCCCCACACGAACTCTTGATTGGCTTTCAACCTTAATAACGGAGTAAAAGATTCAATTCTCCCTGACAAATTTGATATAAATCTTCTTACAAAATTAATCTTGCCGATCAATGACTGTAACTCTGTCTTGTTGCTTGGTGGCTCTGTAGTCTTAATGGCTCCGATGCTCCTTTGACTAACTTCAATTCCTCGCTCATGAACCATAAAACCCAAAAACTGTCCAGCCGATACACCAAAAGTGCATTTATTGGGATTCATCCTTAGTCCGTATTTCTTGGCCCTTTCCAGCACTTTCCGCAAATCGGCTATATGGCTTTCCTCACTCTTAGACTTAACCACCACATTGTCGATGTAAATTTCCACTAGCAAGCCGATGAGATCATGAAATACATAATTCATCACCCTCTGATAAGTCGCACCGGTACTTTTCAACCCAAACGTCATCACTACCCACTCATATAAGCCAATAGCTCCAGGACATCGAAACGCAGTCTTGTGTATATCTTCCTCCGCCATAAAAATCTGATTGTATCCTGCATTGCCGTTCATGAAGCTAATAATCTTGTGGCCTGATACTGCATCCACCAGTAAATCTGCTATCGGCATTGGGTACTCATCCTTGGGGGTAGCTTTATTTAAGTCCCGGAAAATGATACATTATCCTCAATTTTCCATTCTTCTTTTCTACCGAGACAATATTGGAAACCCACTCAGCATATCGGCACGGCCTTATAAACTTGGCATCATATAACCTTGTAATCTCTGCTTTGATTGGCTCATACAATTCTGCCTTAAACCTCCTTGGAGCCTGTTTGAACGGCCGATATCCTGGTTTAATGGGTAGCTGATGTTCAACAATTGATCGGCTTAATCCTGGCATCTCATGATATTCCCAAGCAAAGCAATCCCGATACTCCTTCAACAGTGTTATCAACTCTTCTCGAAGTTCAGGGCATAACTTTTTGCTTATGTACGTCGGCCTCGGCTTATCTCCCAGTCCTATATTGATCTCCTCTAAGTCATCGGCCGACGTAAACTCTTGTCCCAGTTTCCGCTCGAAATCTTCAATAGAGCCCATCAAAGTAACAATTTGGAGCCGACTTGCTGAATCGGCTGTATCCCTTGGCTGGTAACCTTAAGATAATCTCCTTTCCACGTTTTTCCAGACAAGCAATCAACACCATCGGCTTCCCAGACCGGCAAATCGGTCATTGCAATGTTGGTTGACCGATCTGCTAGGACTACCTCGACTTGATCTCCTTGCCACTGTATCAAACACTGATGCATCGTCGAGGGCACACAACAGTTCGCGTGAATCCAATCCCTGCCAAGGAGCAGACTATATGATCCTTTTCCATCAATAATGAAAAACGTGGTAGGTAATGTCTTGTTTCCTACTGTCAATTTCACGTTTAACACGCCTTTCGCCTCTGATGAATTCCCACCGAAGTCTTTTAGCACCATATTCGTCTTGATCAAATCTTCGACAGTCTTCCCCAATTTTCGAAACATAGCATGAGGCATCAGATTAACAGCTGCTTCCCCATCAACTAGCATCTTCGTCATCGGCTTCCCATTCACATAGCCCTTGATATATAATGGCTTTAAATGCCGATGCTCTAACTCTTCAGGTTTATCAAATATGGCCTGATCGGGTTGCAACGTTAGTTGAGTGAAAACTTCTTCATTGCCTTCTTCGTCTGATGAAAGTGCTTTGTATTCTCGAGGCAAAAAGAAAACCATATTTACTGGAGCTGATGGATCTTCATCATCCTTCCTCTTCACACGCCATACTTGTTTAGTCCTCTTGTGACGATGATCGGCTTCCTCTTGATCTTGCCTCTGTTCTTCCTGTTGCTCTCGGTGTCATAGCCGTTGTGCCCTTCTCTTCTGATTCTTCGTGAATATTCCGCTAGGACACCACTGAGGATTTTAGACTTGTTTTTCATGTACATCCTCTTTATTTTCTTCAAAGAATTCTTCGTGGACCGGCCCTAATCGGCTATGTACCGATGCCCGTCTCCTGGGTGGCCGATCCTGCGAAAGACTTCCCTGCTGATCCCGCTGAAACCTCAGATTATCGCACTCAGGGCAATCTTCAATTGATGGCAATCTCATCCCTTGATCCCAGCAGAATCGGAAAAACGGACAATCCCAATGCGGATTATATCTTTCCATGTCCGACTCAATCCACTGCTCTTCGTACTTTGAGTATTTCTCTATCATACCCGATGAAGTAATCCTCGATTTTCTACGATCCACATGCCTTCCTTCATCGGCTTGAGTCCTCGATGACGATCCCGCATAAACCATGTTCACGGGGAACGGGTGTCCATCAATTTTCATCGGCTTCTTGTCTTCAAACTTGATCCTTCCTTGCTCGACAGCGGATTGAATTTGTTGCCGAAAAACTTTGCACTCGTTGGTGTGATGTGATATAGTATTGTGCCACTTGCAATATCTTTTCTTCTTCAGTTCTTCGGCTGATGGAATCACGTGATTTGGCGGAAGTTGTATCTGTTTCTCTTGTAATAGCAGGTCGAAGATTTTATCGGCTTTATTGACGTCAAAGTCATATCGCTCCTCCTTGCTGATATCCTTGACCCACGGGCATGATACTGAGTTTTTATTCCTAGCCCACTCCGCCAATCTGACTTCAGCATCGGATCCCTCATCGTCTGAGTCCGATGAATAAACCTGTACTTGAGCAACCCTTCTCTGATATTTATCTTTTTTCGCCTCTTAAAATCGGCTTTCATGAGCCGATACCTTCTGTACCAGGTGCGCCAGGGACTCGAACTCCTGTGATAAAAACCTCTCTTTGATTGGCGCTAAGAGACCCTGGAAAGCCAAATCGGCTAGATGTCCATCGCTCAGGTTCAGACTGTAACATCGGTTTCTAACATCCCAAAATCGCTGAATATATTCCGGTATTGTTTCATCTGGTCGCTGCCTAACCGATGTCAAATCTATCAGTCTCATCTCATGGATCCCAGCAAAGAAGTATTTATGAAACTGTTTTTCTAGATCGGCCCATCCCCGAACAAAATTCGGTGGCAATGAAGAGAACCATGTAAAAGCCGATCCAGACAGCGACAAGGGGAAAAACCTAACTCTCAGAGCCTCTTCAGCCGATGCCTCTCCGCACTGTGCGAGGAATCGACTGACGTGTTCTACTGTAGACGTGCTGTCTTACCCTGAGAACTTGGAAAAATCTGGAACCCTGTATCGGTGTGGCAATGGCACTCTGTCAAACCACTCGGGATATGGATGCCGATACATAAATGTTTGCTCCTTGGGCTTGATCCCAAATTGTTCCCTTACTATTTCTGCAACCCTTGTTGATAAATCTTCTTCCCTTGAGTTGTCCTGTTGATACTGTATAGGTGGAGTTGGTTGCCGATTCTGCCTAGGATATTCTCTCTGGTAACTACCTGGATCGGCCCCACCTCCTGGATAATTTTGTTGATATCCCCCATAATAAGCAAACCGATGGTATCCATCAGGAATATCATGTTGCCCCCCAACCTGGTTCTGTGTAAACAGGTTTTCTGGTATGTCTCTGTTTATCCCATAAGCAACCTGATTGGGCTCTGTCTTTGGCGGGAGACAGACAGGACCCCGAGTAGGTTCTTGAACGATTGATCCATCCACCGTCTTCTTTATGAGGTTATGAAGCGTGTTCACCAACACTCCTGACTGATTAATAAGCGCATGATGTACTGCTTCGTTTACCATATCTTGTAAGGGTTTTACTGGTGGACTTTCGGGTGGTGTACAGCTCGATTCACCAAACAGAACTGGTTTTGGAAACTGCGTCTTCTGAATCGGCCCTTGTCTTGTCATGCTGAAGGATTCCAAGCAAAGCTTCTGAAAATTGGCCATATTTTGCTCAAGTTGCTGTCTTTGCTCTTCGGTTAGATCTTCCATAGTGACCAGAATCATATTGTCTTGTTTGATCTCTTTTCCAGCCATCTTGAAACTTCGAACTGAAACTTCGTGTCCCACCGGGCGTGCCAAAAATGTGTTGACGCCAAAAATCGCCAGCAGCATCGGGAACGAGTCGATGATATGGTTCGACGCCTGGAGACACGCGAAGGCCTGGGAGATTTGCTTCACTCCAGTGCAGGTCCTAAAATCTTAAGGTTCGTAGGTGTGCCAGTCAATTTGACCCTGCAATTGACAAGGAGATAGAAAATATTAGATTAATGAGCCAATCGGCTGGAAGCCGATCTTGACTCGTCTCATCGGCCGATGGCCGATATGAACTGTAGCACTTATACACCGACTGGAAGCCGATGATGGCATGAGCAGTAACATAATAATAAGCAAATATCAAACTAGCCGATCATTGAAGGGATCCTCAAAAATCGGCTGCAAACTGATAAAATAAACAGGCAGAATGCGTAAATAAATAGATTGAAAAAACTTCAGCCGATTGTGATTAAAATTACTAGCATCGCCCCAAAGATGCTGCCCGCACCCGTGCCCGGGCCCTTGTTCGTGCCCGGGCCCGGATCTTCGCCTGCTGTCCGTGCCCGTACCCGGGTCCTCGCCGTTACTCACGTCCGGGTCCTTACCTGCTATCCGTGCCCGTGCCCGGGTCCTCGCCTGTGTTCGTGCCCGGGTCCTTGCTTGCTGTTCGTGCCCGGGTTCTCGCTCGTGCTCGTGCCCAGGTTAGCAGCAATTTTCTAAATGTTTGTGACCAATCGGCTAGATATAAAGATAACTTATCGGCTAAATACTCCGATAAAACATCGCATGAAACCCATCGGCTTATTAAGAGCAAAGTTATTACCAACAGTCTAGTAGATCGGACCCAACCGTTGCAGCACAAACTGATGATGATAACAAGACCTCGATGAGCCAATAGATCTAATGCGATCGTGATGTAAAACATGATAACTTATCGGCTATACATCCCGATAAGACGCTTGCGCACAAAATATCAATCTAGCAGGAACGATTTATCATTGGCAGTTTAGTAGGTCGGACCCAACCGATGCAGCACAAACTAATGATAAATCGCTCCCAGTAAGCGGATACGATCTGTGCACACGTGATGTGATATATCTAATCGATCTATAAGATCAAACTAAACTGATGCAGCCATAGATAAAATAGATATATCGTGGTAAGCCATCCACCGTGAACCGACTAGAATATCGGACTTAACCGAGGAAGTCCTAGCCGATGCGGTGTCCGGGGTGACGAGACTTACCCTCTCGCAGGAGGTCAAACTTAACCGATGCTGCCCGACTCGAGAAGCAAGAACCCGTCTGTCGGAGGATGAAACCTCGACGGCGGGAAGTCGGGAGACCCCCCTTTTGAGATTCGGCCAGGGGAGTAGTTCTCAGGCGAAGCCGGCGTCAGGGTGTAGAAGAAGGATACGCGGAGAAGACGTTGAACAGCACGCACAAGGAGACACGGGGATTTATACAGGTTCGGGCCGCCGGAGCGTAACACCCTACTCCTGTGTGTATGCTATGAGGTGGATGAATGTGGTATGGTGGTTACAAAGAGAACTCCGGGAGCTCGGAGGTGCTTAGGCCACTCTAGCAGCGGCCGGACTTAAGGAAGAAGGAGATCTCTGTGTTGTCTAAGACTGGAGCTTTGCTGCCTGCGTTCGTCTACGGCATGGATCCTCCTTTATAGGCGAGGGGAGTCCACAGTGCCAGTACGCGGAAGGAGATATTTTCCGGTGAGGTCTCCTGTGCACCCCTCCGCCTGCGACGCCCATGCCGGAGTTGGAGGAACGTCCCGTCGCTCACCTCCCCGCCTGCCGTGCCCACGCCGGAGCAGGTATGCTGCGGGCGGTAGAGTCGTGGGGATGTGATGGAGCGGGGAGACGTGATGGCGCACGCCTCCAAGTCAAGGGTCTCTGACTCTTCTTGACTTCAGCGCACACTCTTCCCTCAGAAGTCAAAAGGTTTCTGACAGCAGTCGGGTGTCCACGGGGGTCCATTGGGAGACGCCCACACGTGGCAGAGTAGTTGGTCCAGAGCCTGCCGGGGACTGACATGTGGGCCCCGGGCAGGCAGTGAATAGTGCCCGGAGGCAAGGCTCGGGCCCGAGGCCAAAGAGGACCCGGGGCCGAGCTGATATATACGATGCCCCGGGGGCGTGCCCGGGGCCGATGGCGATAGCGCCCCGGGCACGAGCCCGGGGCCGTCGGCGGTCGCGCCCCAGGCACGAGCCCGGGGCTGTCAGCGACCGAAGGCGGTAGCGCCCCGGGCACGAGCCCGGGGCCGGTGGAAGGGTGCCCCCCGGGGATCTGCCGTGGCCGAAGACCCACGCGTCCCCAGGGCATGTGGGACCCCCTGTCCTACTTCGCCGACACCGTCGAAGGGGTGGCGATGCGCCGAAGTTGTATTGATCTGATTGATGTAGATAGATTACAAAACACCCGGGCATACGTATTTATACCCCAAGTTGATACGAGTCCTTATTGGAGACGATACACGATTTCCTAATTACAAAAGGAAACACTAACAGGACCCGATCAGACACGAGATCAGGTTTCCTGAAGATAGACGCCAGCACTTGCCTAATTAATAGATACAGTAATTAACTGCCATACTGTGGTCTTCACGGCTTCTTCCTGGATTCGGGCCCTTTTGGATCAACTCCTGCTAGTTAACTGTAATTTTCTTCTTAACCGAATCTGACACAGAGCCATACCAAATTTTGGCGTTAACACCATCCCAGCTGCCGGATGCACTGGAGTCGTCGCAACCAGACCCAGCACGCCAGGCTAGGCCACGGAGGAAGATTCGTGAGGTCAGCAAGTACACTCCGGTGCTCCGTCGTCAATGGAAGAAGTGAGGCAGATGTTTGCTTTCTGTAGGGATGTAAATAGGACTCTTTAGAAAACTCTAGCTTTTGTATGCACGTTCTTTGTTCTATGTTTTGTGTTCTCAGAAAATATGCGTACTATGTTATGTGTTCTGTATGCCAAATGGAAAACTAGATTCCCCTAACTGTGCCATTGGTGATTCCGAGTTCTTGCCTGAATGGTTTGGATAGAGCTGAATGGTTTTGAGGGAGGGGTTGGTGGGGCTAGGGGTGGGGCTAAATGGCTTGTATGGAGCTGCTTTTGGAGGAAGAAGGGGAAAAATGAGGATCGAGGAAGGAGAAAGGAGATTGTGTTGTGTTCTGTATAAAGCTGTGATGGCTGAGCTGTGAACTAAGTTCCTGCAGCTGAATTGGCATGTTAGCTGTGTTACTGCAATCAAAAAACTACATGTAAAGCTGTTTTCTGTGTTTTGTGTACAAGTCCTATGTCAGCGCCAATCCAGGTGGTGCTAAGGTTCTATAGCTCAGCGCCAACGCCAACTCGCCTGGCGCTGACCCTGGCCACCCATCCCTTTGGAAGGCCACCCTACCAGTCTCCCACCTGGAGCGCTGAGACGGCCTAGGTCAGCTCCAGCCGAATTGGCGCTAACCTAGGCCACCCATGCCCCTGAGAGGCCGCCTCCAACCTAGAGCGCTGAGTCTCCTAGGGTCAGCGCCAGTCGAATTGGCACTCACCCTGGCTCTGGGAGGTCGTCCTGCCGGCCTCCTACCTAGAGCGCTGAGGTTCCCAGGGTCAGCGCCAGGCGAATTGACACTGACCCTGGGGACCAGACCACTAGGAGGCCGCCCTAGCGCTGGGACGGCCTAGGTCAGCGCCAGCCAGCCGAATTGGCATTGACCTAGGCCACCCATGCCCCTGGGAGGCCACCCTGCCGACCTGAGACGGCCTAGGTCAGTGCCAGCCAAATTGGCGCTAACCTAGGCCACCCATGCCCTAGGAGGCCGGCCTCCCACCCGATGCACTAAGGTCCCTAGCGTCGGCGGCGGCATTGGGATGCCGGCCTCCCACCTAGGGCGCTGATGTCCCCAGGGTCAGCGCCAGCACTAGGCCAAGCCCTCCTTCGGCTGAAATCCAACACAATACGATTTCTCACAACTCACAAATAAACAACAATCCGCTGAAGTACTAAAATACATTGGTGGACTTCAGCTCACATTTGTCTGTCTGGGTATTTTTTTTCCTCTCAATATTCCACCTAATATTTCAAAAAAATAATAAACAACATTGTTTGCAATGTACGACATGAGCTAAACAAACTGCATTAATTTCCAAACAAATGACATGACCATGTAACTTCAGTTTTACATGCCATAAGGAGTAGATAAACAAACGCCACGACATATATTGTTCGGGACATTGCACGACACATTACTTGTCCGGCAAATGGCATGATACATTGAGATTTTACATGCCGTTAGGGAAATGCAAATTTAAACCATCGAGCACCACCACTCTACTGGGTGCAGCGGGGATACTTTCCCTTTCTCGCAGCCTCTGGCCCGGCTTCCTTCTCATGTTGTGCCCTCTGCCGCTTCCTCTCCCTCTCGGCCTCACGCTCTTCTTTCTCCTTGTGTTCTTTCTCCTCCCTCTCCTCCCTCCTCTTCTTCTCTTCCTTGGCCCTGCATTCAGCCTCATAGCGTCGTTCAAAATCCTTCCTTGTCCACTGCTGACACATGCAAAGATACCGTGTATCGTCGGGATGGACTTTCGTATCTATCCACTCCACAAAGTCACATAGAGGGGGTGATGGCTTAGGTACCTACAAATACGAGAAAAAGTTAGTGGCTAGGGATGAAATAATTCAACTTGGATATAAAAGAATTTTACCTCCACCGACTTCTTCGATTTTCCTTTCTTCCCTTGAGACTTGGGCTTTTCTGGGGAGTATGCGTAGTTATGGCACATCCAATATCTTTTGCGATACGTGAAATCCACCTCGCTAATCACCATATTGTACTCATTGCCACATCAACACATGGGACGAGGGACGCCCGCCGGAGGTTGTCGACGAGAGGTGTAACGACTTGCATCCATCCTTCCAAACACAATACAGGGTAAATATAAAACATGTAGCAACTAACAAATCAATAATACAAAAATATGTTCACAAATAACCAATTTATAATAAAAGGTCATAATACCCCTCCTATACAATGTCTCGTAAATCAAATGGAACAATGTAACAATATTATTTTCAAATATTTCACCATCTCCTATTTTCAATTAGGGTTGTCAATCCATATAGTATATACTTACATAGGGTTCATTTCATTGGAGGATTATGGTTGATTTTCCTCTAAGTCAATCAATAACCCAATCCCTACACCCAATCAATAATTAAAAAAATGGTATACACGCAACAATCCCCACCAAAAATTTGTCAAAACAAACAAATTTGATTACATCTCTCTACCCAAATATCCCTTCTAGGGTTTGCCCTAAACCCAACAAAATATTGATAAAAACAACAAATGGATAGAGAAATCGGAGGAGATTACCTTGCACTCTGTGATACACGAACAATCCCCTCCAAAAACCATCGATTTGGTCGAGATTTCGAGTGATTTTGAGAGGAGAGGAAAGAGAAGTTGCGGGGGTAACTGTTCTGTGCGAGCTGAGTGGAAGAAATAAGGAATGGGCAGGGGGAGACCGAGGGGAGGGGTTAGGACACCTAGCTCAACGCCAGTCCCTTTGGTGCTGAGATAGGTGGCTCAGCAGTAGCCACATCGGCTGGCCACGTCCCCCCACCAGCCACGGTGGCAGGGATGTCAGCACCAGCACGGCTGGCGCTGAGCCATAGGACCTCAATGCCATCGGGTATGGTGCTGAGGTCACGGTTCATATTTGGAAATAGTTTTTGCCACAGTCCATTTTCAAAATTAGTCCCAAAAAAGGGTTAAATAGTGAAAATTTTGGCTATATATATCCCAAAAAATAAATACATGTGTTTTCTCACAAAAGTAATGGAGTCCATCATAGTCTATGTTTTTTTTACATATGGAAATACTGGTGCTTACAGAAACATTCTCTAAACAATTTTGTCCAAATGTTACATGGAGTGAAGAAAAATAAGGCACATGCCCAAAATATTTAGCAAAAGCAAGTATTGGCTGCACCAGAGCCAGGCAGGTGAAAGTGAAACTAGACACATGATCAAAACTAAGGCAAGTAAACACCTAAAAGCAACTTGAATTCAAGCAGCTCTAGGTGACATTTTCTAGCAAAGCAAAGATGATTGCAACTAGACCCACTAAAGCAACTTTTGAATTTAAGCAGCTTTAGAACTGTAATTACGGACAAAAAAGACCAAGAACTGGCATAGAAGTAACATGCAACCCTTGTTTGATACTTCGTCGCACTTGTCTCCCTTCTGCTACCAATGGTGTGTCGTGAAGAACAGATAAATGATCATCTAAGTAGCAGAATTGGTGGAGACTTGGAGTAATGGTGTTTCCTGGGACAAAAAGGAGAATTACCTTGTGTGATTACTTGGGAGATATTACTGCAATGCTTCAAAAGATCTGAATCTTGCAAGTACCAAAGCCCCAAAGAGAACCTGAGCCATGCCTGCATGCAAGCAGATAGTACTGCCAACTGCATCATTCTGATACCTTTCTAGTCAGTCCGATGGAGATAATTCAGTCAGATTATGAAAATGATCTTAGGACCAAACCGGTAAGTTTTGAAATTTCAAGCTGGAAAAATGTGTAGCGATACTTAGGCTGTGTTCATTTCCGCTTTTTCTCCAGATTTTTGAAACGGATTATTTGCTCCACGCTTCTAAAAATATGATTTCTTAAAAAACTTTCTTCTACTGCAGTGATTAGACCACAAATTATAAACTATTTATGAAATTTATTTTTTAAAATATTAATTTGTCGTGTTAATAAAAAATCCGCATGAACAATCTAAAGAAAAAGCTATCTCAAACACAGTCTTAGAGGTACAAAATAGATTAAAGACCATCCAAGCAAATGTTACCATGTGATACTGCAGGAAGAAGTATATTTTTGTCTAGAACACATGTTGCAAAAGCAATAATGTTTAGATTTCAGTTTTCAATCGACAATTTCCAAACCAGAAGAAGCAAGACATTTATTTCACAAAGGAAAAGAGTATTACAATTTAAAGCACAAACATCCGTTCATAAGAAGACACACCGAGAGAAAGAACACCAAAAAAAGGTCACCTACTCACCTAAGAAGAAGCAAGACATGTGCAGGAGCCAATTTACTCACGGACTGTGTTATCAGGATATGTTCATTTAAGACAAGGATAGGTTGCACCTAGTGCAAAAGCTAGAAATTTAAACTTTTCCATTATCTTAAAAAAAAGAAGACAAGGATAGGTTGAGTAGGTACCAGAGAATATGTCAAAATAAAATATGACACTAAAACTTCAACATTTGTAGTGCTCTGATGGGCGGGAGGATGCATAGGAAAAGGGGATAGAAGAGCTGAATAAACTTTACCTTACTTAAAGATTCATATTTTAAATAGAGCTCTCAAGAAAATTAAAGGATAAAAATGATCTTGTATCACCAGGATACAAAAGTCATCCCATTGAATTTACATTGGAACAAATAGGCCTCTTCACAGAAAATTGCTGCTTGCTGGTGAAGAATCAAATTGAGTACGATAACAATACTTTTGAACAAGTTTTTTTTTCTTTCTGGAAAACTTATAGAGCATCAATGTACAACGAAGCACAGGGCTGAACCCTGATAAAGACCATAGTAAGTACATGATGACAAGTGAAATTACAGGATGACCAAACCGAATTACCCATAAAATTTAATGATAAAAATATGTCCAATTGTTGTGGCCTAGCAGAAGAAATAATATGTACCTCGGTGTTGTGCTATGCTGTCAATTAATTGTATCAAAATCATCTTCTGCCTGCTCATGGTCTATATCGATGATCTCTTTTTCATCCCATCTACTTACTTCAAAAGCGAGCTCATCAGAAAGAAAGCCAGCAGCAACCTTGACAGCATCCTCCAAAGCCTCAACCTCCTGAAGCTTTGCGCCACGACAAACAATCTGAACATGGAGATGTTTGAGGGAAGAGAGGTGTTGGATTCCAAAATCCATACCACTATGTAAAGAGCACACATCACATGCATTAAGTGGAACCCGAAGCTTTTCGAGCTTTGGCATGGCTCCTGATTCAAACATCAGCCCCGTCCCACTTTCCCAGCAGGTGAGGTAGAACTCCTTCAGACATTGGAATCCATTACTGCGGATACTAAGCCTTCCTTTACATGTTGATTCCCTTGAGGATATCCACAGAAATGATAGAAAGGCAAGTTTGCAAGGATTTGAAATGTTCCCTCGTACATAGGATTAAAATTAATGTCTAGGTATGATAGGTAGTCAAGTGAGTCAATCCACTTTGGAATCTTGGAGAAATAGTAGTTTATGGACATCTCGAATTTCTAGAGGAGGTGAGGAGGAAACCAAGAATCCAATAAGAAATCAAGGGGAAAGTAATGGTAACTCTGAATTTGTATAGACCGTAGATTGAGTCTGTCTAGTTTGCAGAGGGACATAGCTAAGTTATCCGCAGAAGTTTGCACGTCGCAGTTTGTATCACTGATGCACCAATTCAGCCCAAGAATTCTTAGGTTATTCAAACTGCCCAGCTCGTGTAAAGCATACGTTGATGTATTATGGTTGATTTCAATCTCTGTTAATTCCCGTAAAGCTTTCAAATTCCCAATTCCTTCAGGCAATTCTAAATTGTTTACCAATAGACATGCCAATCTCTTTAGTCGAACAATACTACCTGGCAATTTCTTTATCCGTGTCCATCTTAAGTCTAAGGTCTACAAATTCTGCAGTTCTCCTAGTTGTTCAGGAAGTGCAGTGATTCTTCTTACATTGAGTCTCAGGTACTTCAATTGAGGAAGCCTCTGTATATGTTTAAGATAATCGTGTTCCAACACCATTTTGTTTTCTACATCTAACACTCGCAGGAATTGCAAGTTTGAAAGAGGAGGCATATGTTCGCCATATCCAAATATAGTGAGGGATCGAACATGAGAAACAATCGTATTTGATGGTACCATAATATCATCTAGAGCATGATTGTTGAGGGATAGGCGACGAACCTTATGTTCTTGCATCATCTTGTGGTTTTGATCACCGTATAAGGTTACAAAATTTTCTTTGACAGATATGGATATGATGAGATCAAGAATCATATCATGGACACGGCAAGCATCAGCTCGACCATCATATTGGATATTAACTGGTAGAATCATACTCCTGTCGATAGGATCATTGAAATAGCATTCCCCCACTTCCTCCATATTGTGCACCCCTTCTGTAGGGATGAAACCTTCAGCAATCCATCTCCTTATTAATCTATCCCTCTTGATCTCATAATCTTCCAGAAATATACTTAGATATAGAAAGCATGTCTTCAAATGGTAAGGGAGATTATCGTAACTAAGGAATAATATCCTTTTCATCTCTTCCATATCTGTATCTTTTTCAAGAGCTGAACCAATAGAATTCTGTATGCTCTCACATTCTTCTTTGGTACTATTTTTATTAGCCAATAAGCTAGCTACTGTGATAATTGCCAATGGCAAGCCACCACATTTTCTCAAGATTGCATTAGAAACTTCTTTCAGATGAAGAGGGCATTTATCTTCAAAGCCAAAAGTTTGTTTGAAAAATAAGCTTTTAGAATGAATTGCATCAGGGGGCTTTATTTCATATACATTGTCATGGTGAGGAGAGCAACAATACTTAGCAATTGTGATGATACGTGTTGTTGTCAATATTCTACTGGAACAATTATTTTCAGGAAAAGCGCATCTGATTGTTCTCCATGCTGATGCGCTCCATATATCATCAATTACAATCAAATACCTATCACAAATTCCAAAGTTAAATAGGTATTGCTAAAGGTACAACCAAGTGGATAGTTGTAGCAAGCAAGTATACATGCATTATCCTAAGGATCAGTTGCTTTATGAATTAGGTCTAACATGAAAAAGATCGACACATAACTTATTGATATGGTGTTACATGCATAAAGCCCCAGACAAGGTTGTCATGAAAACATTCCACGTACCTCTTATCCTTAAGGAATTGTCTTATTGTGTGGATGAGTTGATGCTCATCCCATGCTTCATTGCTGATACACTCTCGCTAGCAGACCTGAGAGAGTATATGTCTCAGAATTTTCTTAATGTCCGGTTTTTGGGACACTGACACAAAAGCTTGATACTTAAATTGGCCTTCAAGCTTCCAGCACACTTTATTTGCAATAGTAGTCTTTCCAAGGCATCCAACGAGGGAGACCACTTTCATCTGATGCACCAATGCATCATCCCCTTCCATTAGCATCTTGATGAGTTTATCCCTTGGGCCATCAATTCCAACAAGCCTTGTCTCCTCTGTGTAAAATGCTGGTAACCGAGGGTCGATGCTTGTCCTGCTCAGTTTGGAGACAGAACCAACAACCTTGTACCTTGCACGCCGATTGCTAGCCTCTATAACACAACATTTGAGACATTGGATTTTCTTGGCAATCCAATGGCATGTCTTGGCATTCATCAAGAAGTCCATGCACTTGCCAACAAACCCCTTGAAGCCACAGGGTTTGCGATTGGACTTAACCAAGGGAGAACATGGAAGTGTCAATGATGTCTTCAATGTCGTAGGACAACTCCCTTACCTCCTTCATCCAGAACTTAGACTGCTCATCAGGGTCCTCAATCTCATACATCTTCTTGAGGAAACCGTCCATGCTCTCAAGCTCAGCTTTAAGGAACATGATATCACTCTTTACACCAATGAGAAGATTATATTCATCGGAGAGCAAGGCACCCAGTTTCCATAGCAAGGAGCCTATAGCTCCATGTGATGAGCATACGACAGCCTCCATCCCCCTCTCTGTTTGTGGGTATGGTGTGCCTCTGCAACTATGAATGTTCCAGGCAATCAAGCCTCTTATACATGCTTAGTTAGTCAAAGTAGGCATGCACAAGAAAGGAAGATGGCTGCTTCAAGTGAACAGCATGGAGGGAGTGAGTAGGTGGGGTGCCTGGAGCATCTTGTGATAGGAAAGTGCATAAATGGCACGACCTACATTTTAAAATCAGACTTAGAAAAAAATCAGAAAACTTGTCAAGAAGAAATCAAGTGTGAATTGCTTATGCTAGAAATGCAAGGTGAGACAATTAGTAAAGAGGAGGAATGATGTCATATCATGCATCATTCATTATTATCTAGTGAATCTACCTAGTGAAGACAGATATTGGCATCACTCAGACCCTTAGTATAATCAAGATCAAAGTAGAATAGAAATACGACCAAACGTCTAACTATACTAGTTTTCTATGGAACAAATTGAAGGACAAAGAAAATTAACCTAAACAAAAGGGGCAGGTTTGGAGAAAACTTGTAAAAAATTGATAATATAGTCAATTAAGAATTTAAGATGACCCAAGTGATCTAATGTGTATAAATATGGATGTCCCTAAAATGATAGTTCATACTTGAAAACAATAGTTACTTGTGTGGTGGTTGGTCTAGATCATGCTGATTGGCTCTCTTAGTCCAAGTGTCCAACACACTGAACATCATGGAAACAACTCGTCAAATATATAAATAGGAAAAGGGAACAGGTTAGGAATTTTTGCAGGGCAAGACAAGAGACACTAGAAATTTCCCGTTTGAAAACCCAAGACCAGTGGTTGGCTGGTCAGTCTCATCTTTAAGCAACATGGCGTGGTCTTTCACATTGGTGATAATGTAGTACTCAGCTAATCAGTTTCCGTGGGAGCCGGCGGCTAGCACATATACCGTGTGATTCCTCTACTCAAAATATGAAAGTGGAACATACAAATCTAGCCCTGTACATGTTTAGTCAGATACACATATGCAGGAAAATGAAGATGACTGATTGCAGACAGGAAAATTGACCACCATGAGCAGCTAATCTCTTCAGCAGAGTCACTTTTGGTCATATAAAAACTAAAAAGCTATACAATTAGGCAAAGTATATTTCAAGATTTGCCAAATTTGTCATGGTGAAAGAAAAAAAGTAGGTATCATTACACTAATCATATTAAAGAAGTGTGAAATTTCATAAGATGTGCAGGTTCAGGGACAGTCAAGTAGTAACAAGAAAGTATGATAACACCATTATCCAATTATCTACTTAGCTAGTCAAAATCATTCAAAGAATTTACCATTGACAAAAAGACTGAATAGATTAAGCTAACCGGGACAACATGGAAACATGCGGTTCCTCGCACCGCCCACCGCAAGACCGGCCAATCGAGCCACCTAAGGAGATCATCATGCAGAACATACAAGACAACAATTAAGGTGGGGGAGTATGCTTAGCCCGATCCGTCGAACTACCCGTCGCCATCAAATCTCGCCAGCCCAATCGCCCGGCAAGTTCAGCCTCGCAGAATCTCCCAACGAGGGTGGCAAGATGGGAGTCCTGGACTTGGGAAATTCCTCAGCGAACCAAATGCACATCGCGCTACCGCACTGGTGGGTTGGGTACTGCATGTAGGTACATTCGATGGTGGTGGTAGTGGTGGTGAAAGGGGAAGGAGGAAGGAGAGGCGAGTGGGCAAGCTGACATTGCTACCGCCGGCGGCGGCGGAGGGGGAGGGCTCACCGGAGACGATCCTCTCCTCACCAAAAAATGTGGGCCGATAAGTCGCATTCCTTCGCTTTGGGTGGGCGTGGGCAATGGCGGAGCTAGAGGGGGGCCAGCAAGGGCCACGCCCCCCCCCCCCTCCCCCAACGCTGCTGAAATTTATTTACTTATTACATGGGCATCCGATTATTTTATTTGGCCTATTACTAGTAGTGTCGTGAGGCTTGGGCCTTGGGCAATTGGGCCATCAATGCATGCACAGCTAGTTCACTTGGTACTTCGTGAAGTCACGGGAAATTGAGAGACGGAGCGCCCTTCACTGCTAGCACCTTGTGCCCTTGCCTCCTCGAGTCCTCGTCTTCTTTCCCCTAATTTAGAAATCCCTAACCCTCGTGGCCACAGCGGCACAGGGAAAATGACCAGGCGTGGAGGCGCCCAGGCCCCAGACCAACCACGGGTCCGCGAGAAACAGCCAAACTGGTAGGCGGCAGCCGATCGGCCAGGACTCCAGCCTCCAGGATACTAGGCCACGAAGACCTAATCAGCGATCAGTGAGAAGTTGATCAAGGTAACTTAGCGATACTTTGTAAAATAATCACTTTTATTTAGTTGATGTTCATGAGTATTTTTGTATATTCTAATTTGGAGTATAGGACAATCATATTTTTTCTGAAGGATAATCATGGTACTCAAAAAGAGGACACTAGATTCTTTTATCAAGAAGAATGTTAGTGTTACTTGTTCTGACGAGGAGACATTTGAAGATGAAATTGCTAATTGGCTTGCTATACAACAAGAAGATGATGAAAAAGATGAAGAGGTAGCAGAGGAGACTCCAAGGCAAACAACACCTAAAGTTCAAAGAGTGAATTGTGAAGCTACAAGTGTTTTAATGGTAGAGCGTGATCCAGGCCTGCGTTGTCAAATTTGGGATTATCCTCCTGATAAACAAGACCAAGTTATTAGAGCATATATGAAGCATGGTCCATACCAATTTACTAAAGATGTGTACCCTCCTTCAGGTTCGAAGAAACATCCACGCAGATTTCAGTCTAATTGGTTCAAATCTTTTCCTTGGTTAGAGTATTCTCCTACAAAAGATGCCGCCTTTTGCTTTCCATGCTTCCTGTTTTCAAAGAAACCAATTGGAGAAACCAATTGGAAAAATAGGATCTAATGCATTCACAGTGAAAGGATTTAGAAACTGGAAGAAAGTCAATGATGGATCAAAATGTGCCTTCATGACTCACATGGGAAAAGATTGTGGTTCAGCTCATAAATACAATGTTCAGTGTTATGAGAATTTAAAGAACCAGCAATGCCGTATTGAACATGCAGTGGAGAAGCAAACAAATGAAGATATTAAAAAGAATAGACTTCGTCTTCAAACATCAATTGATGCAATCCGAGGCTTGTGCTTTCAGAGGACATAATGAATCTATTGACTCAAAAAACCAAGGTAATTTTCTTGAGATGGTAAAACTACTAGCTTCTTATGATGATGAGGTAAAGGCTGTGGTACTGGATAATGCTCCACTGAATGCTAAATACACATCGCCACAGATTCAGAAAGAAATCTTGGACCTTATGGCTAGTAATGTGCAAACAGCCATTCGTAATGAAATAGGTGATGCTAAGTTTTGCTTGATTGTTGATAAATCAAGAGATGAGTCTAGAAAAGAACAAATGACAGTTGTTCTTCGTTTTGTTGACAAAGAAGGCTTTGTCCGAGAACGATTTTTGGATCTTGTGCATGTTCATGATACAAACTCTGTAACTCTAAAACAAGAAATATGCTCTGTTTTATCTGCCCATAATTTGGATGTCCAAAATATTCGTGGACAAGGTTATGATGATGCTAGTAACATGAGAGGAGAGTGGAATGGACTACAAGCAAAGTTTATGGAAGACTGTCCTTATGCATATTATGTCCATTGCTTTGCCCATCAATTACAGTTAGCTCTTGTTGCTGCATCCAAAGAAGTAACTGAGGTTCATAATTTTTTTGAACATCTTGCTCTTGTTGTCAATACTGTTGTGTCCTCCACTAAGAGAAATGATGACCTTCATGACAATCAAGTTGCTGAAATGGAGCATCTAATTGAACTTAATGAGCTTGAAACTGGAAGTGGTGCTAACCAAATTAGAATCTTGCATCGTCCTGGGGATACTAGGTGGAGCTCACATTATGATTCAATTTGTAGTCTTTTAAAGCTTTACAAGCCCACATTTCTAGTATTAAAAGATATTGCTACTGCTAAAGGTTCTGGAACCACACCTGCTGGACGAGCAAAGGCTGCTGGTACTGTCAAATTAATGATGTCATTTGACTTTGTTTTTATTTTGCATGTTATGAAAGAACTCATGGGCATCACAGACCTGCTTTGCAAAAAGCTACAGCAAAAAACTCAGGATATTGTCAATGCTATGGACGATGTGGCCACTACCAAGAAATTGATCCAAAATTTAAGAGATCATGGCTGGAGTGTCCTTCTTAATGATGTGACATCATTTTGCATAAAACAAGGAATACAAGTGCCAGATATGAATGCCTTCTATGCGGACTATATTCGATCTCGTGCTGAGAATGAGCTATCAGTTGAGCATCACTACAAATATGACATTTTCACAGCTGCTGTTGATCAACAATTACATGAGTTAAATAGCAGGTTCAGTGAACAAGCCACAGAGCTTCTCGTTTTGTGTACATCTTTGGATCCTAGAGATTCATTTAGATCATTCAAAATTGATGATATTTGCTTGCTAGCTTCAAAATTCTATCCTGCTGATTTTTCTGAACAAGAAAGAAATAACTTGAGACATCAATTACAACATTATGAGCTTGATGTCCTCACAAATCCACAGTTCCAGAATTTATCAACTATTGGTGATCTATGCCGTCGACTAGCTGAAACTAGAAAATCAAATGACTATTATTTGATTGACATGTTATATAATGTTCCTCATTTTTATGTGTTTTTCCAAATCATTTTTGTAGATGGCAAATACTAAGCATTATTTTCTTTGACAGATTGATTCGGCTTGTTCTAACACTACCAGTTTCAATAGCTACATCAGAACGTGCATTCTCTGCAATGAAACTTGTGAAGACAAGACTCCGAAATAAAATGGGAGATGAATTTCTAAGAGATTGCTTGATAATCTACATTGAGAAGGAGATTGCAATTGAGTTCACAACTGATACACTTATTGATAATATCTATAATATGAAGACACGCAGAGTAAGACTAAAATGAAAAAGGTTAGTTCCTATGAATACTTTTGCCTACAGTAACTTTTATGTAGTGAAAATATGAAACCATGACTTTATATGTGATACATTTAGTAAAATTATATCCAATCTTCATCATCCCTAGCAATTCGATTATAGCAATCGATTAATTGTACTTAGCTGGCCCCCCGTGTCAAATTCCTGGCTCCGCCACTGGGCTTGGGCCACTCTCAACTTTATGGGCCACGCTTTGAATTCAACATGAAAGGCCCATATATCAAGCCCATATTTGTATGTAGAACCCATCCATTTTAGTCCAGCTATTGTTTTTTTAATTTTAAGAAAAAAAGGGTGGAACCGTGTAAAAGTTTTGTAAACCCATATCATTCAATATTTTTTTCCCATATGGTTCAATAGTGTCGATGGTTGTCACTTAACATTACTAGCCAAATTAGTAATTGTCCTTATATTAGATCAAGTATTTTTCATGAGAATTTTTTGAGTGAGATTGACAATTTTCTATTTTTACATTTCTTTAAAAGAAATTTTTAAATAAGATGAATGGTCAAACGTTATGTCCAGATGTTAATATCTTACATTTAAAATGGAGGAGGATACGCCCCTATAAAATTCATGAGAATTTTTTGAGTGAGATTGACAGTTTTCTATTTTTGCATTTCTTCAAAAGAAATTTTTAGATAAGATGAATGGTCAAACGTTATGTCCAAATGTTAATATCTTACATTTAAAAATAAAGGGAGGGGTACGTCTCTATAAAAAAACTTGGTTTCCAGCAATTAGTTAACAAAATAGTAGTGAATAGAAAAGACCAAAGTATATCTTATTAATAAAAAAAGTAGTATTCTCAAATCTGTAAAGGGTTTTGAAAGAATAAAACTTTTAGATTTGTGGATCAAGATAGAAAATATTTTTAAGAGTAATTTTAAATGCTACTCCCTCCATCTAAAATAAACTCAATTTTTAGTGTGTTTTACAAATACCATTATGAAACTGAAAAATACTAAAATAATCTTTATTTTATCAAACTCTAATATATTTATTCTCCCACTTTAAATAAACTCTAATGTATCGATTGCTTTAAAGATAATTTTTTTTAATAAATGTCCTATATACTTCATTGGGACGGAGGGAGTAGAGCTCGAGTCTTTTTTTTTTGGAAGGGATGGATCAATATATTTCTAGGATTGTTAACAGCAGAATGATCAAAGGAAATCAAAGTCAAAGCCACCTGCGATGTGGGGTCTAGAAAGGCGGCAGTTGACTTTGCTGCTAAGCTACTCCCCTCCACTTCCACGGCTGCAAAGGCGGCAGGTCGCCAAGAAATCCTCACCTCCTCCCATCTCCATGCGCGCCGCTCCCCACGCCGCCACCCGAACGACGGCCTCCTCGCTCCTCGCGGCGTCCGCCGGCCGTCCACGCCATTGGCCGGCGGCGCCTGCTCCCTGCTCCGGCGGCCGGCGCGCTTGCGCGTCGTAATGCGGATTCGCCTGGGATCGACGGCCGCTTTTGCCGGGACTGTGTGCTCATTGGATCGAGAGGTTGCTTAGCTCTTGGAGGTTAGGGTTCTTGGTCATTTGGGAGGATTACGCGTTTAGTACTTTGTGTTGTTATCTCAATGGAAGTTTACTGAAATGTGCTGTTATCTCAATTGAAATTTACTGAAATTAGATTGATATTAGCACGCATGCCTGACTTAGTCTGGACTATTTCAAGAATATTCAATAAATGCTTGTGTAGTGTAGTCTTGTAACCTTGCAGCTTTCACTCTTTGGTGATTTTTTTCACTATTCCCTCTGTTCGTAAATATAAGCACTTTTAGAAGAGTGTTAAGCCAAACATTTTTAACTTTAACTATCATAGAACAAAATCATAAAGATTGATGACGCAAAAACGATGTTATTAGATTTATCTTTAAACAAACTATCATAATAGGCAACTCTTTTTATTTGAAATAATGTGTGTGTATATATATATATATATTATTGGTCAAACTAGTACATGGAAGACTGTGTCGAAGTCCAAAAGTGCTTATATTGTTGGATGGAGGGAGTAACACGCAGTGAGGAACCAACATTTTGTCTCTGATTGTGTAATCTTCACTAATGGGCACTTGGAGGGCATACAAATTTTGGGTATAAGATGCAATGTTCAATTTTCATATTTAGTTGACTCATTTTGGCATATGTGTAAGAGAATTTTTTTTGTACTAAATTATGCAGCTGGATCATGTGGGTTTGTAGCGCAGTGAACTCTGAACACTACTGGTGTTTCATAACTTTTTTCCGTAAGATACGCCGCATATAATTGCACTAGAAAGTAAGGAGCACATATACATGGTTTGATAAAAACAACTTATGGTAACATTGTATGTAAAAACCTTGATCCACAGCATCCAATGGCGATGGTGGACACTGGACACTTGGACAGTGCCTGATTCACTCTCAGCTGAACTCCATTGAAAACACAATAATTACGATGCTTCCAGAGGAACCATATTGTCAAGATAATTAGTGAATTCAACCCCCCTTTTCTGTTTTCTTGGAGAGTTGACTACATTAGACGATTATCACATCATTTCATTGTCATGTTGAGGCATTGGGTGTGGTCCTCCAGGCCAGTTAAGAAACCATTAGGTGATTCCTTGTCTCATGTTCCTCAAAACACAAGGGTCATTGATCTGGGTGAGGTATAGTCCATGATGCTAGAGTCGATCGGCCATCTAGCCCCTCTCTTAAGCTGCTGATCAAATGAAGAATTTATATCATAGTTCACAGAGGGACCAAAATTTCCATGGAAGAAATTGAACTCCACCCAAGAAGGCAAAAACAAAGCTGCATATGCTAATATCACTGAATAGGGACCAGATGCCGCCCTTACCATTCTTGTGAAAAGGCAGGCCCCACACTATTCATTATTAAGAATAGGATAACATAACAGCAGGCGCTAGGACATATCTCCGTAGTGCATCTGGCCCAAGCCAAGCGACCAGACACTTCCATTTTTGTTCTGAAGGCTAAATTCTGCAACCATTTCCTGCTTAGTGGTAGACGCAATGTTAAAGCGCAATTGAGGTCATTTATGTTTTTATTAATATTTCATTTCATACCCCCTGATGGTAAATGTGTAATTGCAGATCTTCCATTATTATCTAGCTCTCTTGAAATCTTGTTATGGTCATGCATACAAGTGCTACTTCCTGGGGTATTTTTCAATCATGCTGATGTTTTGGAGTTAGTCCTATAAAAATGAGTTTTGCTAAATTGATTGAAGTTCCAACAGATGGCAAGTGCCTTGACAGGGGTGATGACTTCTGTCATCATCAAGCTCAGTGCTCTTCTTGGGGAGGAGTACACAAAGCTGAAAGGATTACAGAGGGAGGTGGAGTTTATGAAAGATGAGCTGAGCAGCATGAATGCTCTCCTTCATAGGCTGGCAGAGGTAGACTCTGGCCTTGATGTGCAAACAAAGGAATGGAGAAACCAAGTACGGGAAATGTCTTACGACATTGAGGATTGTATTGACAATTTCATGCATCGCCTTCACCATCTTGGCATAGCTGAGGCTGCAGGGCCTGTCCATAGGGTGGCTCAACGACTCAAGGCTTTGAGTGCGTGCCGTCGAACCACCAACAAAATCCAAGAACTCAAGGCACGAATTGAAGATGCAAGCAAGCGGCACATGAGGTATAAGCTTGATGAACGCACCTTTGAGCCTAGCATCACATGGGTAATTGACCCTTGTTTGCCTTCACTGTATGCTGAGTCAGAAGGGCTTGTTGGTATTGAGATGCCGAGAGCTGCGGTAGTCAAATTGATAATGGAGGGAGAGGATGCATCGTTGCAGCAACTAAAGGTGATATCCATCATGGGTCCTGGTGGTTTTGGTAAAACTACACTTGCAAATGAGGTTTACCATAAACTGGAAGGTCAGTTCCAGTGTCGAGCCTTTGTTTCTCTGTCACAGCAGCCTGAGGTAAAAAAGATTCTGAGAAACATACTCTCTCAAGTTAGCCAGCAAGGGTATGATAGCACAAATATATGGGATGAGGGAATGCTTATCAATGCAATCAGAGGATTCCTAAAGAACAAGAGGTACATTACATGGTTCTCTGTATTTGCTAGTGCATCATCTTTGTTCAATATGCTTGTGTATTTAGCAGCTAAAACAGTAGCTTGATTTAATGGGTGTATGTAGATAAGACATTCTATTACTTTTGTACTGTTTTTTATGAATCAAATATAGAACATAATGGTGCTTTTGTGCATCTAGAAATATGCAAAACATACACATTCTTGCAGTTGTGCTTTAGAGGCATTTTGGATTGCATTAATTGTTACCCACTACATAAATCCACAATTTCATTTGTTTCTACAACCAAATCAGAAGTGAGGTGCCTCTGTTTTCCATTAACAGAGAATTACAAAGGTCTTGTATTGACTGTTTGTGCGGTACAGACGTATTATACTTTATTAAGTTACTGGATTACTGCATATATCAAAATATCCAATAATATATAACATTTGGCACTGAGGCGGGCATTTTCATTTTTTGTAACACTTCCTAATTCATAATAACTTTAAACAGCGTGCACTTGTAATTTCATATGGCAGGTACTTCATTATCATTGATGATATTTGGAGTATTCAAGCATGGAAGACTATCAAGTGCGCTTTGATTATGAATAATTTTGGAAGCAGAATAATAACAACAACACGCAATGTTACTATAGCCAAGTCATGTTGCTTTCCTCGACATGATCATGTCTATGAAATCAAGCCTCTCAGTACAGCCAACGCAAAGAGTTTATTTTTGAAACGAGTATTTGGCACAGAAGATGTATGCCCTCCTCAATTGGAAGAACTCTCCTGTGAAATATTGAAAAAATGTAGCGGATCTCCATTGGCGATTATTACCATAGCAAGCTTATTGACTAATAAAGCTAGTACCAAAGAAGAATGGGAGAAGGTACATAGTTCTATTGGTTCAACACCGGGAAAAGATCCCAGTCTAGAAGAGATGCGAAGGATACTATCCCTTAGCTATGATGATCTTCCTCACCATTTGAAGACATGTTTACTATATCTATGTATATTTCCAGAAGATTGTGAGATTGAGAGAGACCGGCTAGTAAAGAGGTGGATCTCTGAAGGATTCATTAATGCAGAAGGTGGGCAAGATTTGGAGGAAATAGGTGAGTCGTATTTTAATGATCTTGTCAGCAGAAGCATGATTCAACCAGTGAAAATACGATATGATGGCCGGGTTGATTCATGCCGAATCCATGATATGATTCTTGATCTCCTTATGTCTAAGTCTATTAAAGAAAACTTTGCCAATTTCCTTGGTGACCAAAACCAACAATTAGTGCTGCAAGGTAAGGTTCGCCGGCTCTCTCTCAGCTATTACTCCCAAGAGAATATAATGGTTCCATCAACAGCGATCATTTCCAATTGTCGGTCACTCAGTATCTTTGGGTATGCTGAAGAAATGCCTTCCCTTTCAAAGTTTAGAGTTCTGCGGGTACTTGATATAGAACATGGTGAGGATATGGAGAACAATTATCTGGAGCATGTGAGGAGGCTTTCTCAGTTGAAGTACCTGAGACTGAATGTAAGAAGTATTGATACACTTCCTGAACAACTTGGAGATCTACAGCATTTGCGTACTATCGATTTGGTATCAACGAAACTTAGAAAATCTCCCAAAAGCATCATTCGACTGCAAAATTTGACATGTTTGCGTATCAGTAATCTGGAATTACCTGAAGGTATTGGGTGTATGCGTGCTCTGCAGGAGGTATCAGAGATCAAAATTAGCAGGAATAGTTTGGCGTCTTCTTTGCAAGAGCTGGGTAGTCTGACTAAACTGAGGATTCTTGGTCTATGCTGGTGTATTTCTCATATTCATGGTGGGATTGAAACTTTGGTCGATAACTTGGTGTCATCGCTCCGCAAGTTGGGCAGACTCAACCTTCGATCTCTATGCATCCAGAGTAGTTTCAAATACTCCATAGATTTAGATTTCTTGCTGGATTCTTGGCTCCCCACCCCCCATCTCCTCCAGAAGTTTCAGATGGTCATGTGCTACTACTTCCCTAGAGTTCCAGTTTGGATTGCATCACTTGACAACCTCACCTACCTAGATATAAATCTTAATCCAGTAGAAGAGGAAGCATTGGGGATCCTAGGAAATTTACCTGCATTGTTGTGTCTCTGGCTGACATCGAAATCAGCTGCTCCCAAACAAAGACTAGTCGTAAGCAGCAACATGTTCATGTGCCTGAAGGAATGCTACTTCACCTGCTGGAGCATTGGGTCAGGATTGATGTTTCAAGAAGGCTGTATGCCAAAGCTTGAGAAGCTGCATCTTCCATTCCATGCAGGCACTGCCCTTGATTTTGGCATCCAGCACCTCTCTTCCCTTAGGCAGCTTGTTGTCGAGATCATTTGCAGTGGCGCCACGATTCAGCAGGTGGAGTCATTGGAGGAGGCTATCAGGAAGACAGCTGATCTGCTTCCTTGCCGCCCCAAGGTCGAAATTCGGACATGGGATGAGGAAAATATGAAGGAGCAGAAGGAGAAAGACATGGTCGAAGATGACATACAAACAAGCTGTTGAATCTCTCTCTTGACATCAGTTCCAAAGATGCAGATGGCACATCACAGGCAACCTTTTGTTTTCTCTAGTGGGATGAATAACCCTCAGAATTGTATTCAAAGAGGGAATAACAGCTAGTACAATAGAGCTAAATTTTGTTCTTTTTGTATTTAATGGAAGCTAAATTTTACTTGTTTTTCATGTATAAATTTACACAAACATTTGCTGCACCTCAAGGAAATAAATTTGCACGTTCTGAAATTTTGCCCGCCGATCATGTCCAAGAGCGCCTCGTCGGTGAGAGGAGCACGCCGCCGACAGACAACAGACAATGGCGGAAGCATCCTGGCCGCGGCCGAGCTCCGATGGTCCACCACCGGCAGCAGACATGACGGATCATTAGTATTTTATATAGCAATGGATTATATTAATACATATATCTGTAAAAAAAATCAACATTACTGTTCTAGTGCAACTTATATATACGGATATACCATTTAGCAGCCAAATTACAGCATTTTGTCAATATCCGACAACAGCATGACCAGCACACTGGCACCTACAGATACAAGTTACATTGTAGCTGGTATTCCATTTCCACCCAGCTATATACCAAAAAGGTAGGAGAAGAGAAGAGAAAAATTAACCCACGAAAAAGAAAACCTCATGTTGCAGTAAGATACCCATCAGATCAGACTTCAGAGTGATCTGAAGCTTTCTATTGGGTCTGATTCTTCTAGCATTGAAGCTGCCTGGAAGCAGTCCGCAGCATCAGCTAACCTGCCATCATGCTTGTGGACCTTTCCTAGGTAGAACCAAGCCATCCGGTTTGTCGGTTCGAGCCTTAGGGCGTCCGACAGGAAGCTCCTCGCCACAGGAAGATACTTGGGTCCTTGTTTGGAGAGGAGGGCACCAATGGATACCTTCGATGGCACATGCTCTAGCTCAGTCGAGACTGCGTTGAAGTATGCAGCCAGTGCGTCCTGTTTCTGCTCACGCACCTCACGCGTGTATCCTAAGGAAATAAGGGAATCATGATGATGGCGCCAGAATATATAACCAAAAAAACTTGGGACATGAAAATTCCAAAACAATGTGGACAGAATATCTCAACGTACTGAGACATTTCCTCACCTTCTGCATGAAGTGTAGTTGCAGAGAAGGATTTGAGGGCTTTAGCCTTCTGTAAACATATCTCGGCGTCTCTCCAATAGGAAAGACTAGCATACAAGTTGGCAAGACCTTGCCAAACCTCAAACTCGCTTACTTTATCATAATCATCCTGAAAGAATTTCACACAGAATGAGATGGCAAAACAGACAGGCAAGCTGGTGAAAAGTACTGTGCAAACACAAGACGAAGTTTGAAGGATGAAGTTATGTTCACGAACGGAGTTTTGTATCTGGAGAATCTCAGACTCTTATGCTAGCAAACTAACTACTAACTAGAAAAGGTAATGGTTTCATATCTGGAGATTGTCTTCTGCTAGCAAACAAAGGTTATCAGACATGGATCAAAGAAATTTTACTAATTTACAGTTTTACACTAAAGTGTGCATTACTTGTGCGGAATTAAAATCTAATTTCATAAAGGAGACAAACCTCTGTGCCATTTTTGACAGTACCATAAGCCTTTCTCTGTGCTTGAACAAGAGCAAGAAGGGTACGGTATGCTTCTACTGCTTCCATTGGCAATGACTGAGCAACCTTCAATTTAGCTTTTATTCTAAGTAATGGCCCTTGTTCCCACTTTGTGGTCTCGTCCAATGCAGCATCAGTCACCACCTCTGCTTCTGAATACTTTTGTTGTGCAGAAAGAACCAAAGATAGCAATCTCCAACCTTTAGAAACAGATCCACCAGTTGCATCAATGAACTCCTTTGCACATTTCAAAGCAGCATGCATGTTTCGTTGCTCAGCATATTCAATCCCCATGTCATATATTAACTCTGGATTGTGACGATCAATAGAAATTGCTTCACTAAGTGACTTCAAAGACTCGGTCTGCAAGAGAGATCTTTGGTGATCAGATATAGCAATTCTAGACTTCTTAGCCAGGCAACTACCCAAGAAATGGAGCGCAGTGCTCTTTAAATGGCCATGTGATGATTCAGCATTTGTAACAGCTCTCCTTGCATACTCTACTCCTTCAGAAGCAAGAGAATAATCTGAACTGCATAACTTAGCTGCTAACAGCAGGGCCATTATGTCACCTGGACTCTCGTTCTTATTCAACAACTTCCTTAACAAATTTAATGCAGCTTCATTATGTGAAGCTGCATAACTGCAAAGAGCTAGACTATACCATCTTTCAGTTCGATGGTATATTCCAGGTAAAACCTCTTCGAGATGCTTGGCAAGAACAGATGTCTGGCTACAAAGTGACAATGCAAATGTTAAATGCTCCATCACTGATGGATCCCAGTGAGTCTTCCCAAGGTACCACTTTTTCAATATTATCATGAGCAGAAGGATTGCCTCTTCCAAGTTATTCTTAGGAACATATGAGCCTTCAGTTTGTGAAGCCAAGCTAGGGGGACTAGCCTCTACGCCACCATACAACAGAAAAACAGCAAATCTCTTCCGAATCCTTGTGCAGCAGTCATCATCAAGATTCCACTGACTAAGAAGAGCACGCCGGTAAGAAATGAGTGCTTCTTGATAGGCCCCAGCTTGCTTCCAAAGTTCTGGGAGAAGCTCAACAGATTTACTGACAGTTTCCTGAAGCTTTTGTTCAACCATGACATCGGGTATGCCACGTTGGAAAATACTTTCAACAGCATCAAGGACACTTCTACACTGTTGAGCAGCCTCTGCAAATAAATGGCTTCAAAAGGTTAAGATATGCATGGACAGAGAAGATTATGTAGTGAAATTTAGCACTTCATACCCATTGCTTTCCCTAACTTCTGAAGAGACATTGACTTCAAGTAAATGGCTTCAAGAACAAGACTGGCGGCATGCTGTGATCCTGAATTCGATGAATCTGAACGTAATTTGTTACTTCGTTTTGAGGGTGGCTTTTCTGAAAGCGATGGCTGAAAGCGCTGGATAGCAGCTTGAAGATCTATTCCATCAAATACTCGCAGTGCAGCTTCCACATTGCCTCTCTGATATTCCAGTCTCCCCAGGAGAGCCCTCGCTTCCTAGAATTGAAAACATACAAAAAATCCAGAGTAAGCAACGATAATGAAAAAAAGAAGAAACTTACAAGAGCTGCTGAGAAAAAGTAATGTTTATTCCTTTTGCTTCTAGTCATTGTGGACAAAAGCATTGTAGTATGTCTGGACAAACCATCATTGCCAATGCCAACCAAGAGTCCAAGATATGTGCCGAGATCCTATTTTTTATCAACGATACAAAAAACCCATGTCCCTTACAGGAGGTTGAGCACAATATGCAACCAGAAATTTCACCATAAAGGAAGTTACCTTAACATTACATTCTGAAATAAGCACAAACTTGGATGTATTAACATTAGAAAATGAAATGACATCTTTTTGCCCCACCAAAGACTAAATGAAGAGCAGGTCACTACCTAAATGAACTAGATACTGGAGGATGAACCATTTTCGCATTTAATCCACAACACGTTGGCTGATGGTTCAACCAGACCCCTTGATGTTAATGACAGAATAGATTTCTAGCTCTGAAATTCACCTATATCGCCACAGCCCATTGAAAGAACAATGATCATACAGTTTCACCATGTTTGTCTCCAAAAGAAAGATTTTTTTCACAGCTGTCCCTTCATTGCACGCTCTCAAGATCAATATTTCCTCTAAGAAGATCCATATAGCTAGCCTACACCCAACACTCAAGTTGGGACATACAGAACCATTTCCACAAGATTACACCCTACAATCTCCCCGAAAGAAAAGGGCTCCATCTTTTTTTCTCGACAGAAATTTCCTCATTATTAGATCAAAATGCTACTAAATTCAACCAAATGAACGCCATACTGTCATCAAAATGGATACCATGCCCCTCATATAGTCACATCAATTAACGAAACAATTCTATCTTCCACGCGAGGACCCCTCAATCCTCGAAATGATCACGAAACGTGAGAAATTTATGCAAGAACTTCGCGCAATTATCATTCGTCGCATCCCCGATCTCCCCCAAACTCAACAACAACGAACATCACAACATCACATAGCCACGCATTAACCGAAGATTCGATCTTGCCCATTCCACCTCGCCCCAGGAGGAACACGATTTCACCTCACGGATCAAACCAAGAATCAGCGAGAGCGCGAGAGAGGGAGGGATTCGATTCGATTCGATTTCGAGACCTCGTAGTTGAGGGAGAGGCCCTCGCGGAGCGAAGACTCGGCCTCCTGGATGTTGCCGTCATCGACCTTCGCCTCCGACGACTCCGACGCCGCGGCGGAGGCGCTGGTCGTCTCCAGCTCCATCAAAGCCCTCGCCTTCGCCTTCACCGGCGAGGCGACCGCCGCCGCCGAGTCCCTCCCGGCGCCGGCGGCGGGGCTGGCCCCGCGGCCGTTATCCGACTCCGCCGCCGCTGCAGCCATTGTCGCCTCAGCTCAACGCCGCCACACGGCGAGCATCCCACGGCAATGCGGGGCAGGGGGAGGGGGAGGCGGTCTTGGCTAGGATAGGGAGACGGAGGAGGCGAGATCCATGGCCATGGACTCCTTGGCTTTTCTATTCTTGGAGCTCACTGTATTTATATATATATATATTTTTATTTTTTCCTAATTTTATAGAATTATTTTTTCTAGTTTGGCTGGCACGTAGTACATTTCTAACGGTCTGCAAGAAATTTGCCGGTAATTAACTTGAGTAGTTTATTTTGCTATAACGCTGATGTCGTAGAGGTGTTGCTGAAATTGCATATGTATATATTAGTAAGACAATTTATGATAATGTTGTCAAAAAAAGGTTTTACATTCGTGCATACGTCTAAACACCATCATGCAATGAAATATAGGTTTCTAGTGGTCTCTCACGTGTGGTACGTTGTATGGATGATATGCATCATGTTTGTACATGTAAAATGTCTCTCCAGGTACTCCTAAGAAGTTTCTTTAAAAAATAAATAAATCTATTTTTTAAATTTATAGTAGTTAACATTTAATTAATCATTGTCATTTTTCTAGTTCCCCTTTCACGGTGTCACATATCCATCTTTCTCTTCACCCAGAGGAATGTCAAATTTTAAGGCCGTCCATGTTACCGAAATTAAGAATAGACAACTACGCAAGTTATAGGACAATAGTTATGTGTAATAAAAGAGTCTAAGTTGGTAGCTATTTGTTCATCCAATATGCTAGTTCTGGACTATGTAGACACTCATATATGTATCACATGCACACTTTATTTCTATAAACATCTTAAAAAAAACTGTCTCGATATATTTTAAGATTGATAAAAGTTATATAGGAGTTGGCTGGTCATATATTGAGATTAATAAAGTTTCCATAGACGTCCATTATATCTTAGAATTAACAAAGTCACCGTAGACAACGTCGTCTACCACTAAAAAAAATATTAGCCGTAAATACAAGCATACATGCTAAGCCGAAGACTCGACATAGATGGCTAAGTTCTATCACATAAAACTTGTAATTATGCTCAGTTCGCACATAAAATTTTATTTTTAAACAACAGCAATCCACTTTATAATTAGAATTTTGCAAACTTTCACCACAACAACTCCAAGTATTTAAATTTCTCTTCTTTTAATCTTTTTTTCCTTTTGCAATTAGGTGTTCTCTCCCCTAAGATCGGAGCTGGTCATCATAAACGAGACAAAATTGAGTTGGGAGTCAACCATGCGATAATGCCAGGTAAGTTGCGGTGTTCACGTAGCACTTCTCTTGTATCGGAGGACAGCAAACAACTGAACAAATTGTCGTCTGGGCAGGGAAGTGCAACTTCGCTGGAGCTCTCTCTCTCAAATTGTGGGACCCACCAGCTAAACGGTCCACACGCTTTATTGGACACCGTGAGACAGGTCAGTGGGTCCCACCCACTTTTTCTCCCAGCTTTTCAGCATGGGGCCCCACGTGTCAGGAAAGGTCAGATTTAGCCTAAAGTGTTGTCAGATAGTAGGAGTAGAGTGAAAAGGCCCAAGTGAAATACTCACCTCGGTCGCCAAAATATAAGTATTTTTTGAGGTTTTATAAAAATTAAAAAATGGATAAAGTTAAACCATAAAAATTATAATTAATTAAGAAAAAATATAGGTGAATAAATTAAATAAGAGATGGTTGAGATGAAGAGTTCGATAAAAAAAATAACTATATTTTAAAATAAATTTAAACTATAAAAATAACTATATTTTAGTACAAAGGAAATAGCACACCACTCCGGAGTACTGTACAAGGTACAAACGTGTTAATTGTGTATTTGTACTTAGTACTACTACTGTACTCCTAACTATACTTAATTAAGGTACGTGTTTATTAGACTTTTTTTCTTGAAGACTTGTTTGTTAGTACTAGTTCCTTCGACTTCTGCAAATAATTAGTACTATAATTTTATATTCAGTAGAGTAATTTGAACTTTGTTAAAGTAGAAATTGCCATTTTTATCTGAATATGAAAGAGTATGATACAATCACTCGGATTTTGGACTAAACCTTTTTTTTGGTAAAATGATCCTAATGTTTGTAGAGGACATTTTTACAATTCAAACTATCAGTGTGGCAAATTGATTTTTCTTTAGGTAGGTTACCTTCATCTAAGTATGTAGCAATTGAAGAATACACATTTTTACAATTCAAATAATCAGTGTCTAGCAAATGAATTTTTCTTTAAGCAGGTCTTCCTAACTCTTCCGTGTAATCTCCACAATTGCACCCTTCATACGATAGAATGCACATTCTCTGGTCACATGCATGCAAAAAGTTAACATTTTTTCTCTTATGCTCCATCGTTTCTTAATAATTAACACTGGATACACTTTAAATATTTATAAATATTAGAGATGATGCTACTTTATTAAAGTGAGGTATGCCCTAAATATAATCATCGAACTTTTGCTCACTTTGGTCTAATAATTTAAAAGCAATTAATGGTCAAATTTTAAATGAAAAAGTTAAAATTGTCAGTTATTAAAAATCAGAGGGAGTACTCTCGATTATTTTTTACTTTTGGTCTAAGTAATTTGCATGATAAATATAACTATACTACTTATATTAATCCAAACACCATAATTCTAAAAAATTATAGATCAAAGATAAAAATCATGCTAATCAATAACATCAAATAAAAAGAGACGGATGAAATACTATAAAAAGCTAAAAACCACACCGATATATAAAACGGCATACGCCTACCTTCGTAGATATTGTAGAAATACCGATAACTGAGTTTTTCTTTCTTTTCATCCCTTACCAATGTGGTTGAAACTAAACCGATGGATGGCACGCGAAAAATCAAATTCATGCGAAATTTGAAGCTGCTGAAACTCCTGGATTGCTGCGGGGGTTTTCAAAAACCGTTTTAAACATGTGCAGTAGCTCTGGCCTCTGGCTGTGATACTTGCTTTTTTTTGCCTCGATATTTGTGCATAAAGCAGGGGTTTTACTCCAGCTCCAACATGCTCAAGTGTCAGTGAGAGCAGCTGGAGCTGCTGAGCTGCCCCCAACACGTCTGACGGCTGACATGTCAGACGCTGTGGAACACTTCGGTCATGGGGTTGATCTGGGCCGTCCGAGGCCTATGCAGCGGTATGCTTGGGCTCTGAAAGAACCAGAAGTGGTGATCTTATTGTATTTTTGGGATCTTTTTTATTTTTTAAACCTTTTTGTTTTTTAATTTTAAAACTAAACTCCCTCAAAACTTATTTTTAAATATGAACCTTTTGGCCACGTCCCCCGTCTGGCATGATAGAATATCGCTATCACGCCGAACGAAGTTAGCGTGATGGTGTTATCTTGTCACACCAAGACTCCTCCCATGCTAATTTAACTAACGTGGCTAAACAATACCGTCAAACCATGGATACATGGTATGGTAATGTTGTTTGGCCATGCCAGTTTGATTGGTTTGGACAAAAGATTTATATTTGAAAATAAATTTTCAGAGAGTTTATTTTTAAAATAAAAATAAAAAGGTTTAAATAATAATGAAAATTCGTATTTTTGTCATGTTTTATATGGGATGATTTGGTTATCTGATGCAGGAGCTACATGTTTGTTATGAACAAAATTGTTCCAAACATGTCGGTTTTCATTCATAAATTGTTCCAAACATGTCGGTTTTCATTCATCTGTTTTTTTTGTTTTCCTCGATCTAGGGAAGAAACAAATGAGATTAGTAACAATCAATGAATCGTCAATCCTTTCCATCCTTTTTGAGCCCTCACCTGTTTAGTGGCAATCAAGATTACGAGATTATTGGTGTTCTGTCATTGGAAATGCCTAAAAAAAATTTTCGACCACAGGTAAATTTCCTGAGTACAACAGCCACATATCCCTCGTTTCTTTTTCAAACACCCGCCGTGTGACTTGTGGCTCAGCGATACGAAGTGATAAACAAATTCTAAAGTAGTAATGATAATTCATACGACTCTTTCTCGAAACTGACTAAAATATCTTAAATATTTAGATGATGTATCTAGAAACCCAAACAAGGTACGGAACTCTAAAATATCCCTAGCTAGTTGGATGAGACACCGGTCACCGGGTAAAGTCATCTGGTCAGGTGTGGATCTACGAGGTCCATCCAAGTGATATAAAAGGCTTGTTTGGTAGAGCTCCAGATTGTATGATTCTGATTTTACGATTCTGATTCTTATGGGGGATTTTGTGAATTTTTATAGGGATTTTCAATTTTCGTTTGTTGGATTCTCACGAGAAGCCACCTTTTGTCTGATTCTCCACTCATATGTAAAATTGAGAATCACAGCGGATCGATTCGGCTGAGAATCGGGGGGATTTTTTAGCCCGTTTGGCTCAGCTCCAATTGATCCGATTAAGAATCATCCCTGAAAATCCCTACCAAACGCACTCAAATATTACCTAGTTGTTTTAATCCAAGTCGTACAAATATTATTTGATAGCTACTTCTTTTGTCTAAAAAACTATTATTTTAAACTAACAATTTATCCCACAAAGAGTATTCTTTAGAGTGGAATCCACTGTACCTCTAATATCACTTCATTTTAAGCATCCAACCAGTAACGCTATCTTCTTTTTCTCGTTTACTTTTTTTTTCTCTCTACGTTAATTAAGAGCATAATAGTCTTTAAACCTTATGCTTAATCTCTCTTTGACTAAAATAATACTTTCTAAGGGACAGGCGAGTAGAGTATTGATATGTGCATCGACATATGCATATAGGATGACTCATGTTCATTTTCATTATGGATGGACTGTTGGGTGAAATCTTCGTGAACATCATTTGCATTTGCATTGTGCCAGAATTATACAAAGAATTCACTCAAAACACTTCAAAGTTAACCCAGCCCCAGCCCCAGCTCCTTGACTGGATACTTAACACTCCTGCTAGCAACCACCTCTTCACAACTCTGCAGTGTACACTACCGCTAGCCAAGGCTGAATACATTCTTTCATGTGTAATAATTGATCAATATATAGATACCATCAATAATGAGACAATGTGAAATTAACCGTTGAGATTTCATTAGTAATGAGGTGAGGTGAAATTAAACATTGAGATTGAGGTGAGTTGAGATATTGGAGTGAACCAAGTAGGCTATGGAATAGGTGAGAAAATTATTGATCGCCTGATAGATTGACCTCTTCTTGCCAGCAGCTTGTTGTAGTATGAGTAGCTAGCTTGATGGATTCTGTTGAATAAGAGCATGGTATGTATATGGTGGAGATTGTGTAAGTGTAGCCGGTGAGAACAGTAGACATTTTGGTATGCCATTCTTCAGATGAGCTAATTAATTAAAATCTCACCATTCTTTAGATGAGTTAATTAATTAAAATCTCCCATCAAGTCTAGAACAACTTCTTGTATGGTTATTCCATGAAAACATACATGCCCATATAACTCGCCATCTTGAGACCGAACTGTATATATGGATTCAATTTATTCATATTGTGGTGACTGCTCATATGTATAAGGGGAATTAAATATACTCTGGGTGTACTTTAGTGGATGGAGTTCGGGAAGGGTTTAGTTGTAGGAGTTAGAGTAAATGTTGTTCTAAATATTCTCATCTTTTGCTTAAATGAATCCCATATATAAGCTATGAAAATATTAGATATTTAGCTGAAGTTCCCATAAACATAAATCAACGGTGAACTCTAAAATACTACATATAGTTTGACATTATTTTATATCTATATTGAAGTGTTATTCACACAATCCCCATTTTTAGCAAGTTTTTTTCAAAGCTCATTTGATCTGTATAGGCCTCATTGCTTTCATGCCAAATAATAATGTTCTCTCTTCTGATACAAATTGTTGAATGCCATACTTATTGTGAAACCCATGGTCATCTAGCTAGTTGGGTGCGTGTCTAGCAACCTCCACTCTCCTAATCACATGTGGGTTTAGGTTTAGGTTTAGAATTAGTTAGTAGGGGTTATCTATTTAAAAATATTCATATAGAATATTCTCATCCTTCACTCAAATAAATCCCAAAAAAAGTTGAAAAATTGGATATTTAGCTAGCTCAAACCCTATAATAGATATGAAGTAGTTCGGTATCATTTTATATTCGTCCTTGCTAAGGGTTGTATAGTCTTCACACAATAATCGTCATTTCCTCTCTAGCTCTTATATACTTAGCGAGCTAGTTTTTGCTTCAAAGTTCATTTCATCCTTGTGAGCCTTATTGGTTTTAGGCCACGGTGTGCTGTCATTGGAAACAGGTTGCTGGATTCCTTATTTATTGTGATAGCCATCGGCCATTAGATGCTGTCAGCATTTTCGACATCCTAACAACTTTGGCACAACCTGGTTAAAATTATGCTTCATCCACCAAAGAAGCTATTGATGAATTCAATCTATTAATAAGCGTGATACCAGAGTGAACCAGACAAAATATACCTACAAGATTGCATACAAGGTAGCACTATGGAATTCTCCAAAGGATATGAATGAACAGGAGTTGATACATCATCATATTGGTTGAACTGGGTAGAACCTCAGTTCTGTTAATGTAATTTTATCAATTTATTAGCTAATTAGAAATTAATCAATACAGATCAAATATGAATGCAGCATGGCAACTGGCGTGTCATTGTCAGGCAGTGTTACGGTCGTTAGCCATCCGATATCGTTTGAATGACTTGGATCTACGTGCACCCTCCCTATAATAAGACATGTGAGCTCTTGCGTTCTTGTGTATTTCCATATATACCGTTATAAAATACAGCTGTCCTATCTCTCCGCCGATCTTCCGAAATGTCCATTAAATAGACATATATGAGACCTCACGTTCTTATTATGATTTTCACTTATCCAGAGTTAGGAGCGATCCAAAGCTGAACCCCATTAACCATCCGATGGATGGATCATATACGGTCGATTGAGGGTCGTGGGGCCTAATAAGTATATTTCACGTAGGAGCCCCCAGACTCATCTGTACATATATACCCAAAGTTCCTGATTCATTTTAGTTGTTTTAACCCATGTTATGCTATTATATGATACTAATTAGAGTACTATTTGGCATGCTCGTATAAGGCATATGTATAGGACTCGGTGCCTGCGTGCTCATGAAAATCATGCCAAATTAAATAAGAATTTATTGGAAATGCATGCAGTAACAACCCAGACACTTTGGGTTGGATATTTCATATTTATACCCACCCTCCTCCCTTGTCTTGCTCACACTGTACGTCCACGTCCCGTCCAAAAATCTGTATGTAGTATGAACTCTTGATTATGAGGTAGGAATAAACATTCTGTTGTGCTAATTAATAATTAATGCCGATCGGTGAGGGATAAGGACCTAAATACAAATTATCAATCAACAGGTGTGATGATGTTAAATGAGACACTGGAGCGAACCAATCAAGCTATAAAATTATTTGAGCAGATTCAGCATGTGGATCAAATTAGAGAGTTGGACCTCTGGCAACGATCTTATTGTTATGGCTAGCCATACAATACATGCTGTGCATACACAAGAACATCTGCATTAGCTAAACTGGCAGAAGTTGACGACACACCTATTTACGGTAGACATTTTAATTCTCTTCTTATAATCCCACTAGGAACAAAATTATTATGATATTACATAGTCGTTCCACCTATCTTCCTCTAATTGATTCACACAACTCGCTCTTCATTCTTTGTTCTCAAAAGAAATGCATCTTCGTTCATACTTCACATTATTGTTTTGCAATTAGTAAATGGGATGTCATTTTACAAATGTTCTAAAATATTGTCTTCGTTTGCTCAAATAAATCCTAGAAGTTGTGAAAATATTCACTATTTAATTGAAATTTCTCAAACGTAAATCGTGGCAAACTCAACGGATAGTCTTTTAGTGTGTTTTGACTTTAGACCGCTCTTACCAAGTGGTTATTTTATACGCATGTTTAAGAATAATCTTCATATATAATAATCCCCATTTCTTCTTTAGCGAGTTTTTCTTCCTAGCTCGTTTCATCTTGTGAGCCACATTAGTTTCAAGCAAAACGAAGATTGGCATCTCATTGGAAACACTTTGCTACTGGCTTACTTATTACGAGAACAGATTTAGCAAGTAATTTCGCCCCAACATGGTTGAAGTTATCTTCCATCCACCGAAGAACACCAATAATCTATTAAAAAGCAGAATAGGAGGGTGAACCAAACAGAAAATCCATATAAGGTCTGAGGAGGATCAGCTGAAACAAATTGGACTGGCTACTATTTAATTATTGAGTAAATTTTATAAAACCCCATATATATTGGTTCAGGTTGCACAAGGCTACATGAGTTTTGACGTGTTATACATAACCATATGTATTATGGTCATATAGTTTCACAAAACCACGCCATTAACTAAAATTTCTCTGATCTACTATACATATCAATTCTAAACTTATATTCTAAATTTATGAGTTCGTTTAATCCATCATCTAAATATTGTAGCCATCTAAGTTATTTTTTTATTGTACTAAGTATTAAGTTAAATTAGTTAGCGATGTGGTTTTGTGAGACCTTAAGATCACAATACCTGTGGTTATGTGCCACATACCAAAACTAGTGTTGTTTTATGCAACTCGAACTATAATATCCGGGGTTATATAAACTTACTCTTAATTATTTCTTTCTCTAATTCATCATGTTGGACCTAGCTTCTCGACTAATTTAATTTTTCCAATGCCAATGCCAACTCTGTCTCGGTAATCTTGTTGATTATAGAAGAATTAGGCTTAAAAGTAATTTCTCAGAATAAGCCCATTTAAACTCTTATCTTCTATATATCATTTTGTTCTTGGTGGATGCATGCTTTTCTGACTATTATGAACACATTCTTGTGCCATGGCACTGCATAAATGAACACATTGCCGGCGTTGCGCCATGACACTACATAATGAACACGTTGTCGGCGAAGCAGTGATTTGTGTGACTGTGTTACCGGATAGATCTTATACGGCCTAGACCAAAGTGCAAGAGTCTTATGAGAAAGGAAAACGTCCATATACCCCCTAAACTTTGGATAAAAGTCCAGCCAACCCCCTAAACTTTGTAATACCATTTATATTACCTTCTAAGGTGGTTTTGTGAATTTTAAAGCTTAGACGAGGGATCTTGAATAACTAATATAACATATTTATAGATCGTTGATCCTTGGTCTTCATGTTATACTCTATAGTGATGTCATACTAGTAGTACGCTGCCCTTCATTTGTAAATTAGAGCAAACAAGGGGGTATGTTAGCATTCATTTGTAAATAAGAAAAAATAAGGGGGTAAAAAGAAAGATTTGTGTAAAGATTTTAAACGTAAATGCCTCATGAGTATGTCATGTAGTCAAACTCATCTAACGTATATAAAAATTAGATAAAAACCACTTTATAAAACCACCTTTAGGGGTTATATAAATGGTATTGTAAAATTCAGGGGGTTGGATGTCTGGTTTCAAATTTCAGGGTGCTAACTTCCAATCAAAGTTTAGGGGTATTTGGATTTTTTCCTATAAGAAATAATTTACGTATATAAGACCTAGTAGCATTCTTCCACGCTATATTCTCTACTAATAAAAAATTTGACATTGAGAGAACTCAAATAAATTTGACTGAAGGGAGTACCTTCCCAACTTGGATTTCTCCTAGGTCGAACTCTGTTGACCATTCGATGGATCATATACAGTCCGGATCGAGGGTTGTGGGGCCTGATGGGTACGTTTTACATAGGAGCCCTCGAACTCATCTGCATTACCGTTCAAACCCTTTCCGATCATCATATTGTCATTCTCTCCTTATATAATCTGTGGCGGCAGCGCCGCAACTGGTGATCGCCGGTGGCTAGGGTAAGCCGAGAAAGCGTCGCTCTTCACCCTAGCCTCTCAACTACTTAAAGAGCCCGATTCCATTTGTGGTTCCGGACATCGGCTTCTGACATGTACTCCATATGTCCTAAAATATAAGTAAAAATTATTATATTTTAGTACGGAGGGAGTAGTTAGTAATTGTATTAATTAGTTCAATTAGGATTTCTCATGTTACTTTTTGCAACATATGCGCACTACATTTTGCTCACAAACAAGTGGGGAAGCATCATTGATGTGGTGATAGAGTTGAGTGCATGACTTCATCTACCAAGATTTAAATTCTGATATCCATAAATTTAGTTGTATGCATCCTTACTTTGTGCAGAGACCGAAAGTTATGCTTCCTTTGTCTAAAAAATTCACAAGAAAATAAAGGTTGACTGAAGTTACATTTCCATTTTGTTTCTGCATTCATTTGCTTTCAAGCAAGGCTGTTCCTAATCCCTATCACGCTAAACACATTCAATTCCTTCATTGTTTATCTGCATGAAGTTTGTTAGATCAAAACCTGATACTTTTTATGTTTTTTCCTTCACTCCAAATCCAAGTATAGCTAGTAACGAAGATCATTTACTAACTGATGGACACTCGAAAATTAAATTCACGTGAATTTTGAAGGCGCTGAAACTCCTGTTGAGGCTCCTTTGGAATAAAGGAAAAATAGAGGATTTTTGAAAGATTAAAATCCCATAGAAATTTTTTCTTGGTGCTACTTTGGAATAAAGGAATGGGCATTTGAGATTCCTACAAAATTCCTATGGATTGGCTTAATTCATGCAAATTTTGGAGGATTTCTAACATGATGTTAGACCTCATGGAAAACTTTCCTTTAGTCTATCTCTCTCCCTAAATCCTATAGTTTTATTATGAAGCATCGAAATCTACACTGTTCTAAAAAGAGGTAGTGGTGCTAGCAGCGAATCTACCACCATACCTATTTCTATTGTAAATTTTATGAATTACTCCTTAAACTTTTTAATATTAAGAAACAATCAAATCTAAATAGATAGCCGTATATAAAATTAAATTAAAGTAAATATTTCTTATAGAAAAAAAGATGTGTAACTTATTTCATGAAAATATATTTTTTATTTAATTTAGATAATATTATAACATATTTTCTTTTATACGTAACAAAACATAGATATTTAGCTAGTAATAAGTTTAAACAATTTCTACATTTTAGACCTAAGGATTCAAATAGCGTGCCTTTTCGATTCCTAAATTTCTTTTTCTTAAATTTTTTCTTGTTCGAAAGGAGCCCTGAAGGGGTTTTCGAAACCGTTTAAGGGAGAGTACGAATCTCCTCGTTTTTGTGAGCACGCTTTCTAAACTGCTAAACGGTATGTTTTTTGTGAAAATTTTCTATATAGAAGTTACTTTAAAAAATCATATTAATCCATTTTTCAAGTTTGCAATAACTAATACTCAATTAATCATACGCTAATTGTTTATCTTATTTTACATGATCTTTTTGTTTTTCTTTCCCGAGATCTTCTTGTTTCTCTTCCTTCACCTTTAAACTAATGTGTTGTTTGAATTGACTTATTGTCCTGACTTATAACCCACATATAAAACGAGAAACATCATTAATACATGATTAATTAAGTATTAACTATTAAAAACTTGAAAAATGGATCTATTTGATTTTTTAAAATACTTTCATATAGAAAATTTTAAAAAAATATATACCATTTAACAATTCGAAAAATATGCTCACAAAAAACAAGAAAATAAGCTAGGTTGTAAGCCCCTTCGAACAGACTGTAAGCCCTTAAACATGTGTGCCTATGTATAGCTCTGTGCCTCTGTCCTTTACTGGCCTGCTTGCATTTTGTTGCCTCGGTTCTTGTGCAAAAGGTGCAGCATTACTCCGGCACCAACATGCTCGTGGACTGCCAGTGAGCAGCTACTGAGGCTGAGCTGCCCATGCATACATTACGGCTGACATGTCACACATTGATGAGCACTCCCGTCTTCTTCGATCAAACGTGGATCTAGGCCGACTGGGGCCCATTCAACGGTGTGTTTGGATTATGAAAGGACCAGAAGATGTTATTGTAATTTGTCATTTTCTCCGTTTTAAATAGTAGTATTTTTAGGATTTAAATTTTATTTTATAATATAAGTATTTTTAGTACTATTTATTATATTACTTGTTCTATTAATCACTTTCCATCTTAATCTTAATTATCCTTCCACTCCCAACCATACTTTATTTAGTATGCTTGTTATGAAGAAAATTGTTCCAAACTTGTTGGATTTCATTCATCTGTTTATTTTGTTTCCTTCGATCTAGGCAAGAAAGAAATGAGACAAGTTGATAAAACTATTGAACCTCAGCTCAATGAATCATCAATTTGTTTCATCCTTTTTGAGCCCTCACCCCTTTATAGTGCCAAAGATGATTTTGAGAAAACTGGTTCTCCATCATTGCGAATGCATGCATTTTTAGCCGTGAATCACATATATTCTAGGAGAAATTCTCGGTCTATACCACAAGTAAACTTTCGGTACCAAAAAGTACAAATTTTTTTTTTGCTTTTACCACACCACAGATCCCTTGTTTTTCTCAGTGTGAAACATGCTCGGTACGTGACTTGTTTGTGGCTCAACGTTACAAATTTTCCTCCGGTGATAATTCATGTGAATTTTATAAAAGTACTCGCACTCTTTCTCGAAAATGCGACTAAAATTTTAGACGATGTATCTAGAACATAAACACCGTTTGGAACTACTCCCTTCAGTTTTTAATAGACGACGTCATTAATTTTTGGACGTACGTTTGACCATTTGTCTTATCCAAAAATTATATAATTATCATTTACTTTGTTATGTTTTGTTTTATCACTAAAGGTTTTTTAAGTATGACTTATATTTTTTATATTTACATAAAATTTTTAAATAAGATAAATGGTCAAACGTATATCTAAAAGTCAACGACGTAAACCGGAGGGAGTACTATGAAATATATTTAGTTGGATGAGACATTGAGACAACAGTCACCGGGTAAAGTCAGGAGTGGATCCACAGGGTCCATCCAAGTGATACAAATATTGCTTAGTTGTTTTAACCCAAGTCATACAAATATTGCTTGATAATTACAGTATTGGACATGTACGTGACATATGTATGTAGGACTCATGTCCATTTTCGTTATGGATGGACTGCTGGGTGGTCTTCGTGAACATTATTAATTATTTGTATTATTGTGCCAAAACAAGAATTCAATTGCGACCCACTCCTGTCAAGAAGAAGAAAAATTCATTTGGAACAATGCAGCCTTAAGCCAGCCCCAGCCCAGCCTTGATTGGATACTTAACCCTCATGCTAGCACTGTCCACCTCCTCTTCACAACTCTGTAGCATACACTGCCGCTAACCAAATCTGAATAAGCCCTTTCATGTGTAATTGATCAATACGTTGATACCATTAATAATGAGAGATGAGGAAAATCTAAGATATTGGAGTCAACCAAGTAGGCTATGAGACAAGCGAGAAAATATTGATCGCATAATAGATTAATCTCTTAGATCCGCAAGCAGCTTGTCGTACTCTCTAATGAGTAGGATGATGGAATTGGTTGACTAACAGCGTAGTGCATGTATATGGTAGAAATTGTGTTAGTCTAGCTAGCGAGAGAATACACAGTTGGCATTTTGGTACACCATTCTTTAGTTGATTTAAAATCCCAACAGAGGCATGACAAAAAGGTGATGTATATATATGGTTATTCCGTCATGCTCATATAACTTGACATATTCAGATCGAGATGTATATATGGATTCAATTTTTATTCATACCGTGGTGCCTTGCTCATATACATATAATAAATATGTTTGTTATATTGTTGTTTATAGAGTGATTTTTAATAAAGTGTGGAGTGGGTTTAGTTTTAGAGTTAGTGTGTGATTACTCTTCTAAATATTCTCATCCTTTGCTTGAGCGAATCCTATAACATGTGAATATTGAATATTTAGCTGAAGCTCCTAAAACATAAATGAGAGTGGTGAACTCAAAGATACTATAGATAGTTGGGCATCATTTTATATCTCAATAATGGCCGTTTCTTTAGCGTGTTTTTCTCAAAGCTTATTTCATCTTTGTGAGCCTCACTGCCTTTTATGCCAAGCAATATTGCTCGCTCATCTAATACACATTTTTGAAATGCCTTCTTACTGAGAAACCATGCCCATCTTTGCCAGACTATTTGAAACTATGTTCAATTCGTTTATGAATGGTGAAGGGTGATGATGAATATATCAAGGAGCGAGATATTTGAGTGAATCAAACAGAAATTAAACTTCCTGAAGGTGAATGAGAATATTTACATATTACAATGCTTCCTTGTGATATATTGTTAGCAATAATCTTATTGATTAGCATTGACAAATGCCAATTATAATAATCTTATTGATTATTAATGTACATATTAAATATTAGGCATAAATAATAAAAAAATTAATTTGCTCGCAGAACCACATCATTAGGGTTAGTTTCGCTAAGCGCATCTGGTGATTATTATTACGAGCACACGTTTTTTTTTTTCATACCAATTGATATATCTCTTGTACGTGTTGGTGCTGCGACCAACATAAACATAGACTGTGAAGTCCATGCGGCAGCGTTGAGGACTACGTGGCCGTGGTGGCGTGGATGTAGCACGTAGCTTCCCGTTCCGGCCAAAAAAATCTACATATAAATTTCTTTAAAAAAGTAAATAAATTTATTTTTAAGTTTGTAATAGATAATATTTTATTAATTATATGTTAATGATGTTTTTTGTTTTACGTGTAGCTTATAAGCCGCCTTCGTAAGCTTAAACGAACACTGTCAGTTGTGTTTGAGAGGTGTTTGGCGAACCGATAAGAAGAATTACTTTGCACGCAGGTTGGCCATCACCAGCCTGTGACTCGTTTGCTACCCAACGGTATTCATATGAGTTTTATGAATTTATTTGTCCTTTCCCTCGGAACTGACACTAAAAATCCATCATATTTAATTTCTTTTTACATTTCTAGAATCTAAACACATTAAGAACTCGAAAATATACATAGTTGGAATGGCTAATTTATTTTTAGTTGGCAAGTTATATTATTATATAAATGTAGCTTGATAATTGATAATCAGGGCATTAGGCATGTGTGTCGACATATCCAGAGGACTCGCGTACATTTTTTTGTTATGGATAAGTACTACTGGGTGAAGACAGTGCAGTCTTCGTGAACATCATTTGCATTATGCCTAATGTAACAAGAACTCATCGGAAATGCATGCAGTAACCCAGCCCCTTGGATTGGGTACTTCTACACTCGTCGTACTTAACACTGTCCACATCTTTTCACAGCTTTGTGCCAGTATGCATTGTTGTTTATCAAGCCTTAATAATTCTTCCATGCATGTGTTCTGATTAATTAGGAAGCTTTAAGTGATCGAGACAATCAATGAGGAATAACTACATAGATACAGGCGCGAAGCCAGAATTTCAAGGTTGGAGATGCCGAGATTTATCCATAGATTTGTTGGTTGTTTTATCGGCTTAGAGATAAGATAAGAGATAGAATCCGTGATCGGTGGATTCAACCGATTCTTCTAAACCGAAAAGGAAACCCCCGAGCCCCACTAGTGCACATATAAAAGAAAATTTAGAGAAGAACGGGACGCTGTTCGCTCTCTGAAAACAAAAACCCTAACTACTGTGCCCGATCCACAAAACGCGCTAGAAGGGGTTCGTGAGATCCTTCTACGTCTCAACACCGGCGACCAAGATCAATCAAGCCGACGTCGGCACACACACAGAGAAGCATCAAGAAGAAGAGAAAACAGAGAAGAAGAAATCGAGATGGCTTCACAAGCAGGTCAGTGATTAGAATTGATTTTTCGCATAGATGATTGAAGTTCTAAGGGGATTAAACTCAGTGAATCAATTCTATTCAACACTGTATTTTAGTTTCTCCAACATTGTGGTATCAGAGCCAAGCCCCTTAGAAATTAATCCCATAATCTTCATCTCTTAGTGAAGCTATCATCAATTGAGCTCGGCAAAGATCAAAATCCCCAAAAGCCAATTAAGCCATAAACCCTAAATTCCCAAAAATCCCCAAATCCGAAGAACCCTAATTTGAATAAGACCCAAAATCAACGTGAATTCAATGAAATCGGGATTATCTTATCCGGTTCGTTGTCTTCGCTGCCGATGTGCTCGCATCCATGCGTCGCCGTCGGGTAGCCGTCGTTGCCGCCGCGTGCGTGCCTCGGGACCTCCCTCCCCGCCTCACCACCGCTAAGCCACCCCGCCGTCCCAGACCGGTCTCGCGCCGTCGCTCGACCGCGCGAGACCGAGGCTCGCCTCGGTGTTGCTGTTGCGCACGGGGAGGAGAACTAGGGTGGGAGGGGGAAGAGGAAAGGGGGGCATTGGCCGTCGTCGCCGCTGCTTCGCTCGGCGCATCGTCGCCATTGCCGTCGCTGACACCGCCGCCGCTTGCTTGTCGAGCGCGTCGGAAAGAAGACGAGGAGAAAGGGGATCGGGATTGACCTAGGGTTAGGGTTCGGCCACCGCCGCCGATTTTGTTTAATCCGGTGAAAACTGATCTCAGCCGTCGGATTGAGATCGGATGTCGCTCTAACCGCACCTGCGCCTCGCGCCGTGCGCTCGCGCTCGCGCCCGCCGCCCGCGCCCTTTGCCCGGGCCCCTTACTGAGCCAAATTGAAACTAAATAAATTCCCACTGTTTTATTCATTTGTTATTTACAGAAATTCATTTATATGCTTTCTTGGCCATTAAAAATGCTGAAAAATTATGGAAAATTATTCTGAGCACTCTGAAAATTATTTCTAGTCTGAATGGAACCAACGGCGAAGTTTTGCTAGAAAATATTTATATGTGAATTATTTTTTACCAACGTTATTATAATTTCATGTCAAAAAAATTAATAATATTATTTCATCTTATTATTCTGCCCAACGGTGATGTAATTAAGGATTATTTTTTGTCACTTCATATATTTTCTAAATTTTTTCTGTCCAACGGTGATTAAATTTAGAAAAGAGCCTATCATCGGCATGTGATTAATTGAGCCAACAAGAGAAAGCAAATTAATCATAGCAATATTTTACTAATTTTTCCATTGGTTATTTTCAGCATTGGGGCAGCTTAAAATTGTGACACCCCTTGATAGAATAAATTTCGCTGAGTAGAAGAACGATGTGCTACTGAATCTTGGCATGTTGGACTATGACTTAGCACTAAGAGAGGACTCCCCTAAGGAGCCTAAGTACACTGACGAAATGAGTTAGGAAGTTTATGATAATACCAAGTGGAGTTACGAAGAAAAAGTAGCCTCTTGGGAAAAGTCCAACAGAATGTCTCTCATGTACATCAAGAGTACTATCGCTCCGAGGAATTATTGGGAGGGATTTACGAACTCAAACGATATTAAGACGTACTTGGCAAATATTGAAGAGAACTTTAAGACTTCATCTAAGAGTCATGCCAGTATCTTAATTAGTAAGCAGATCACCAGCCAGTATGATGGCAAAGGTGGTGTAAGAAAGCACATCCTTGAGATGACTCATATGGCACATACACTAAAAGACCATGGACATGGAATGTCTGAAGGTTCTTAGTGCATTTCATATTGGAACTCTCTCTTGTCCTGACTATAGTCCCTTCAAGCATTAATTATAATACTCAGAAAGAGAAGTGGACCTAGCAGAATTGATCTCCCACTCAGTGGAAGAGAAGAGCGACAAAAGGCTGATAAGCCAGAAACTTAAAGATCAGCTCAACCTCATCCATACTAAAGGCAGAGGAAGACAATTCAGGCCAAAGCTCGGGTAGTGGCAGAAAGAAGCCATATCACCCTCATAAGTCTGGAGGGGAGTAACATTGCTCAAGCAAAAGCCGCATCCTCAATCTCAAGCTTTAGCTGCCTCCACCACTGCAAGTCCACTATTGCAAGTTTTGCAGTAAAGATGGACATTGGCAGAGAGGATTGTCCACGCTCCGAGAGTGGCTAGCTAAGAAAGGTATAAATGAGAATTGATGAAATATCTAATGTTCACTGAGCTTACTTTTACTCTAAATTCTCCATTAATACCTGGTGGGTTGACTCAGGTGCCACTGGTGCACGTCTGTAACTCATTGCAGGGATTGACTACTGTCCAGGCGGTAGCCAAAGGGGGAGCGATCCTAAGAGTAGCTGATGGGGCGGAGATCAAGTGAAGGCCGTTGGAGACCTAGCACTTAGACTCCTAGTGGCTACAATTTAATTCTGAATAATGCGTTTATTTGCTCCTTCAATTAAGAGAAACCTCATTTCTGTTCGAGTGTTGACAGAAACTGGATGACTGTCATTTTCAAAGAGGACATTACATTAAATTAGATAATAAAGTGATTGCTTCGCCTTCGTGCAGATAAGCTATTTCTTGCCTCTCTTTGGATGATATGTCCTGAATGTTAATAATGCCTGCAATGATAAAGTAATGAATGTGATAAATGAGACGTCATCGAAATTATGGCACTGTCGCTTAGGCCATATTTCTAGGGGGAGAACTTGAACGCTCTCATAAGAGAAGAGATACTCCTTCCCTTAGACTTTTATGACGCCGGATCATTGCATAGATTGATTAAGGAAAATTACTAAAACAATAAAGAAAGAGCCACTAGGAGCTCAAATCCACTAGAAATAATTCACACTGATAGTTGTGGACCGTTTCCCTGGTGACATCTGTGGATAGATTTGATTCATTTTATAACATTCACAGATGATATTCCCGTTCTGGGTACATTTACCCCATAAGCGACCGTTCCGAATCTCTTGAGAAATTTAATGATTTAAAGCTGAAGTGGAGAATCACGCCATAATGCTAAAATTAAAATTGTGAGATCGGACCGTGGCGGTGAATATCTCTCTTACTGGCAAACACGCCTTCCATTTGGCAAATTCCTGTCCATTTGCTTGTATTCTCCAGCAACAATGGCGATTACTTGCCCAATATTCCTGCCTGCGAGAACCTCAGCAGAACGGAAGTAGCAGAACGACCCGCCACCGCCACTCATGGATATCTTCTCTC